>JAZKJV010011444.1:287500-546556 GCA_037367405.1 Ottelia alismoides
CTATACGCATCATTTGTAGAGTTATAATAAATTTTAACTTTACATATTTTGCTTTTCATTACTTTTTACTAATTGTGGCTTAATTGTTATTTTAGTCAGGTTTCTTATCAATCACTTTGACTATTGTGTTCATGCCTTGTGTGGAACACAAGACCTTGAGATTTTCGACTAAACACTATCCGACCCTCTTATGACTCTTGTAAGAAGTCACTGACCTCCCCGTTTCTCCAGTTTCTCTATGCCATCATCTTCGCCCTCTTGCCTCGAGCCTTCCACCAAAATGTACCCTCATCATTCCTCACCTTCGCCCATCCTTGAATCTTCACCAACCCCTTTCCATTGCACGCCACCTCCCCTTGAAAAAGACAAAAAAACTTGCATATAAATATGCCCTTATATTCTTTTTACAATTTTTTATCCCTCTTCGTTAGTTCTTGGACCCTCAAATCATCTTCATAAGGTTGTTGTTGGTGATAGGCCTGTGGCATGTCGGTTTACGTTGAGGAGGAGTTGAGGAAGAGGTGGTCCGACCATCTCCGGCGAGCTCACCATTGTGAGGTTTTGCTCTGTGGTTCCGACCACATTAAGACCATTTCTCTATTGTTCTTAGATAACCCTTTAGCTTAGATTTCATTTCCACTATTAATTTTAGGTTTAGTTAATTATTTAATTTAATTTATAAAACCACCAAATTATTGGAGCTTGTGCTCCATGCTATAATCCACCATTCTTTGACTATGATTTGACACTCTCTACATACTTGCACTTTACAGGAGTTTTGTAGAATTTTAATAAATTTTAACTCCACAATTCTTATTTGCGTTACTATATTTTCTTTGTGGATTGATTGTTGCTTTAATCAATTGTTTTTGGTGAGGGATCACTTCAACGACTTCGCTCCCACCTTGTGTGGAGCATACAATCATCTCTCTTGAATTTCCTAGTAAGACTAATGGTGTCGTTGCCAAAGAGCACAGGATCGTAGCACATTCTGTATAGAGTTGCACATTATTTTTCTTTTATTTTATACTTGTTTTATTTTGATAATTATTTGATTGTTCTAATCAATGTTTTCTTGTTGATCTTTCTTACAAGGGATCGCTTGGCGCGGGCTATGCCTTAGGAGGTGGACACACCCGAGGCGAGTGGAGGTTGGCCTTTCCTTATGAGCCAATCAGGAGAGAGAAGAACAAGAAAAAAGAGAAGAGCAACCCCACCTTGCTGTTTTTTTTAAATTGTTCATTTTTTGTGAGAGAGTGATTTAATTTATTTATCCAATTAAATTGTAATAATTTGGACAGTGCCACACTAGGCTAGATCCATTACCTGAGCATTTGTTCACCTGGGGGGCTCATTGTGTTTTTTTTTTGTGTTTTCTCACTTTTCTTTTTATTTGTTTCTCATGATTTGAGCTTTCCCCCTTTGTTTCTATTTGTTTTATGTGAGTGATCCCCTAGACATTAGGTTTCTTGACTCAGTAGCTAGCTCTAAAGGCCTAATTATATTGCATGCGCCTATAGTGATATGCGCTTGGTCTTAGTAAAATAATTAATTGTAAATTACCCAAATTTGGAACGACGCACCGTGAGAGACCTCATAAAACACTTGCAGGACCCATTGCAGTGAGCACCATGTGGTCTCTAAGATCGGTCATTTAGGATCCATTTCTGAGTAGTTAGCATTTGGTTCTTCTCAATAATAGTAGCCATTATTTGGGATGCTTTCTCTCTTTTGCATATCACCATATTGTTGAAATACCGTAAATAATCCTAAGAGTGGTTTTGTGGTCCACACATGTTGGGACCAATGGCCATTGTATCGACCACTCTCAAAGACCAAATGCGATAAATCTACAATCAACCCACATACAACAATGAAGTAATGAAAGCATGGGATGTGGATAAAAATTTACTATACCCAACAATGAATGTGTATAGTGGACAAGCTGGTTGGGGTCGAACTGAGGGAACCCACATGTAGCATAGGTATTTTATTTCTAAAGGAATAAAATATGCATAGATGTATATGTATGCACACTATTCACTTAGGTTTTCTGGGTTTTTGGTTTGATTTTTAATTAAATATTTTTTAGTTTTTTATATATAAATTTTATGTTAAAATAATTATAAAATATAATAATATTAATGAATACTAAAACTTATATGTAACTATACATAAATATATAATGTACTATTGGGTAATGTAATTATAAATATAGGTTAAAATAATCAAAAATAGCAAAATAGTTTTTTTACATTTTTTATCTTATTCTAATATTATTGTGATTTTCAAGTATTTTTGATAATTTTTCGCTATTTTTAAACTCCAAAATATCCACAAATAAGGATTAAATAAATAGACCAAACTGATTTTGGGCTTCAAAATAGTAAGAGGCTTTTAAACTTTTCCAAATCAATTTTAATATATACTAATTAATAAGTTAAAATACAAAAAGAAAGAAATATTTTCGGAATTTTTGAAGATTTTTTATATTTGTTATAGGATTTTAAAGTTTTTTATTTTTTCTCATTTTCTTTATTTATTTTAGGGATTTTTGGTCTAAGGGTAATAAATACTACAATAAGCATACATTTTTTGGGAACATTTAAACATTATTTTATAATTTTTTTGGATTTTCTAAAGTAAACATGGAATATCCGTGCACTACTTGATTTTTAATAAACAACAAATATGTTAGAAATGCAAATCCAAAAATATAATGTGAAAGTATATGCTAGCAAGCATTCTATCCTATTTTTTCACAGCTTTTAGAGTAAGTATAATATTTATGAAAATTAGACAAACATGCACAAAAATACTTGAATTAGCAAGGGTATATTTTCAATTAACATAAAAGTCAGGATCTCATAGTGCAAAATACCAAAAATATTACAAATAATATTAAAACTTTTAGTATTAAAACACAATTAGAAAAACCCATTAGGGCTTACTTGAAAATTTTGCAAAACAAAATGTGCATGCACATGTGATAGGTAGGGAAAAGTTTGCAATACTAAATATGAGTAAGGGCCTACATGTAAATCTCCCACTACTTTTTAAACATAATTTAATATTTACAAGGTTATTTATTAACTACAAAAATGCAGGAGGAGATCCTTGTAATTTACCCATTCGGCGTGGGGATGAGCAATTGGTGAGGTGCAACATATGCGCCACATAAGTTGATCATGTGGCTCAAGGATGTGTCGTTTCGCTTCGGATCTGATGGTCTAGATTAGACTGGAGATGGGAATGACTAGAAGGATCGCAAAGGGGTTGGATATATAGGGGAAGAACTGAGCTCTGTTGACTTTGAATCTTCGATTCCTCGCAGGTTTGTCCACATTTTCACTCATAGAGGGGTTCAGTATCTAATTAGTTCCACTCTCCACGTGCTAGGAGGATCCAATGAGACAGAGGTGCGACAATAGTAAATCTAAAGGATGTCTTCTTCAAGCATGACCTGGAGGTATTCTAGGTGATATCATTTGCTCCAAATAGCTTATCGAAGTGTCGTTCCTGCGATTAAAGGTTAGATGGCTCGAGGCAGTGATCATCGACCCAAAAAGGAAGTGTGAGGCTATATGGATGGACAGGGTGAGTAGGCTCCGACGAGGTGGAAGATATGGAGCTCGAGGGACCTCAATTTGTGTAGAATCAAGGGTGGAGTGTGAAGTGAAAAGCGAATAACATGATGAGTAATAAAAGGAGGGAGGAAATGGGTCAACAAACAGAGTTCACAATGGATTAAACTTGGAAATTGAGCTCCAAGACCATGGACGAATTGGATTTAATCCTAAAGCTAAGCCTAAATGCCAAAATAAAATGCTCGAAATGTAATCTACACCGAGTGATTACCTTGAAAATAAAGAAAACGAGCCTCAACTATGCTAGGGGCCCAGATGGTTGAACCTCTATGGCGGTGGTAGGAGGTGCTTGGATCAGCTCTTCTAGAGCTCCTCCTTACTACGAATATCTTTCAGAAGTTGTTGTCACCAATGCTAAGGAGTTTAGAGGGGATCCGAGAGGCTAAGAAGAGAGGAAGAGAGATCAAAAACTGAAAAGAAGATCTGGGGGTACATTTATAGGTGAACTTTTGGTGGTATTCGATGGAAGATGGCGTAAACTGTGATGGTGGTATGTGAAGATTCAAGGATGAACGTAGGTGAGGGATGATGAGGCTACAATGTGGTAGGAGGCTCGAGGTGAAAAGAGGAAGGAGGAGGCGTAGTGAATCAGGAGAATTGGGGTTCTTGAGAAGCTTCTGATGGAAAGCAGAAGGGGGTCCAGATAGTTGACCTTGGGTAAATAAACGTACGCACCTAGTTAGTCCATGTGGACCATCCAAGAAATTCCAAGGTAAAAATACATTGGAAAATGGAAAAGAATTATTAAACGAATTAATTATTTTTAGTCTATAAAACAAAATGTTTTTTTAATTCTATATAGACTTTAATGCCTATTTTTAATTATTTTTCTAGGTTTTTCATTACATGTTACTTTTTATAAGTATATTTAAAATTATATTGACTTACAATTTGTAAATTTTAGTTCTACTTTTGTATTTTAAATTTTATTATTTTTTATTCATAATATATATATATATATATATATAATTTCTTTAGATTTACATTAATACATTTAGTATATTTTTCTGATATAATATGTACACTTAAATATATAGGGGTCTTAATTACATAGGTATACGTATAGTATATCCATCTACGTATTTTTATATGCTATTTTATTTCAGTATTTTCTTTATGGTTTTATTTTATTTGAATTATGTACATACAATATAAATAATGTTTAAGAAATTGTAAAAATATAAAATAATGAAAATATAGAAAATGAATACAATGAACACTTACTAACTTTTTCATATTTACTCCATATTGATGAAACCACCTTCATCAAATAGCTAATAAAAAGTTATATACAATTATAGGTGATTTTGATACATTTTTTTGAGTTCATATGGTGGAGATACAAGTTTGTGAAGTTGGGGTTCTTGATTTTTTTGAGTGTAAATTATACATTGTACATTATTTTAATGTTAATTTTCTTTTATATTTTTCTATATATTTTTATCTACAACTTTTATGTACAAAGTTTATTGATTTGATGTGTATTTAATAAAGAATAAATTAGGTCCCAAAAGTTAATTATAGGCCTTAGGGTTTTTAGGTTGGTGATATGTACAATTGGTCACCCTATCTCCCCCTACTTTATTCCTTGTTGACTAAGTCATCATGATGACTGAGCCTCGGGGGCTAGGGTCACTTACACCTATGATATCTCACTTCTTTTTCCTTTCTTCCTTAAATTTAGATATAAATAAAATAAATAAACACTATTTTATATAGTATTTTGTACAAATTAAAAAATGTTTATTTTTACAAATCATTGATATATACATGCATGTATATATCTTGCTAACTTGGAATAATTATCGATTTTCAAACTTGTCTTAATAAAGTCGATGTTTGGAGATCAGAGAAGGCCTTTGGATTAATGGTGTGTTCGGAACCCCATGGAGGTCAGGAAGTGTTACAAAACATACCTTAATTTCCATACTCCTATCATCCGATCCAATTCATAGCCAGGTTAGAATCATCCTCTCAGTCACGTCCTCTTACTACCTTGAAGCAATAAAACAATGTCTGTGAAATTGTTCAATTCTCTCTAGACAAAGCCACCGAACTATCGAGGCATCTGCTCTTTTAGTAACACGTCCTCATGGAGACAGATTTCCGTTCTAAGGTCAGGTGCTCTTGATCTTTACAACTGAATGGGGGAATAAGTTAGAATTATGGAAAAAGAAGTGGGAATGGACTAGTGTAGTCTCATTCCCTTGTGAAGTCGGTTAGTGTAAATGATTCTTCACCCAGAAGCAGTTTTTTTCTGAAGCATAAAATTTCTTGGAATTTTTTGGATGTAGGTTTATTTAGATATTTTATTTAACTTTATATAGATTCTGCATTCTTTATTATGCCCTGGAGGATTTAACATCTTTTCTTCCAGTCATTTTTTGGGGTCTTACAAAAAGTTGTGCCGGTAGACCATTCCTCATCTTAAGAATTATCTAAATCCATGTCCACTTTTAGATATAATTGTTACCAGAAGAAGTGGGTTAGAGTACCAGTGTCAACAATCCTTAAGAATGGTTCCTGAGCCACCCTTGACAAAGTGGCCATGCATTGTCCTAACTTAGACTCCAAGATTTTTCAGAAGTCACTTTGAGTTGTGGTAAGTGCTAGGTGTGAGGTTTCTGGTTAAGTCATTGTCTTATAGATGATATGAATGATTCTATTTAGGCATATTGAATTTACTCATGAATATAGTCTTATGCAACCTAAAGAATTAAGTTAAGGTGACATGAAGTATCTCTAATTCTAATCCTCAATGGGTTCCTCTATAAGTGTATTAAGGTCTATTCCAAGCTCCAATCTTCATAATTTATTTGGACTTGTTCAATTGTATATGCTTTTTTTCAAAAATGCGAATGTTATGTACAATGCAATAAATTCTTTTTATGAAGCATTTTTCTGTTTTGGAAATTTCTGGCTTTTTGAAAATTTTGCAATTTTTTATGCAATTTTCAAAAGATTTTGCAAATGTTTTTAGGATTTTTTAATTTTGCTAAAGTTTTTTGAGATTTGTCAAAAAAATTTTAGGAAAAGAAATAGGTACATGCATTTACACAGGACTGCATTTTATTAATTTACAGGAATTTGGATTTAGGAATTTACAGAAAGGTATTTACGGGTTTATATATACAAGGTTTATAAATAATACTTATTTGCTTGAATTGTGTACATAGTTCTCAAAATAATTTGAAAAGGTTTTTGAAAACATTTTGAAAACTTTATAATGCAAACTAATTTTACAATTAATTTTTATAAACATTTACACGATTTGAAAATCATTTTGCAAAGATTTTTCAAACAATGTATATAGAATTTTCAAACTAATTTTGCAACTATTTTCCAAACATTTGCAAATAGATTTTCAAAAATATTTTATTTCTGGGGAAAGAAATTTTTACAAGCAAATCTTTTTTACAAAGGTTGAAAACTATTTACAAATCTTTTTTCAAAAAATTTTTCAAAAAGTGTTTACATCTATTTTTCAAACATTTTGTAAAATTTTTTACCTGATTTATGAATTAGTATATACAGAAAATTGTTTTTAATTTGTGTTTTAATTTCTTATTATTGATTACCCATATTATTAAAAATACGAAAGTATGAGTTATGGCTCAAATATATACAGAGTATATATTGACCCCTATACTTAACTTGAGGTAAGTTCTCATAGATCGAAGAGAAAAAGAAGGCATAACTCGTACTAAGTAAAGAAAAGTCTATAAAACAACAACTTAAACAAGGAGTGATCGCCCCCCCTTATCCTAATTATAGCAGACAATATTCTACATGCAGGAAGGATCAAAGGTGGGAACGAATAAACGAATCATTGGTGCGACCTATCCCCCCCTATACATAGGGTTAATATCCCCAAGTATGAATAGGTTATCAAAAGTTGAGGATACAGGTGAGGGATCAAAGAATGTATAATTCGAGGACACTCACCCTCTATACTTAAGATGAAGAATATCCTAAGTATAGCACAAATGAATGGGGTGATGGCAACAGGGAAGAAAGAATTTGAAGAATGAAAATGAAAAGATGAAAAGAAGAAAATGATTAACTAATCAAGAATGTTTCTTTATTCCTCGTATGCTTATGTTGATGATGTGGCATGAAATTCTTCATCATATACCATCTATATTGATTCAACCACGGTCAAGAACGTATCATGTTCAAGATAAGGCTTGAGTAACTATCTGTTCATCACAAATGGCTGTGTGTCAGCTGATAGTCCAGATATCACGATGCTTCCATTGTGACACACATGCTTCACTATAAAAGGCCCAATATATTTTCTCTTCAACTTTACTGGGAGTAATTTGAGCTTTGCATAAAACAACCATAGCTTTTGACCCCATTAGAAAGTCTTGTAGTGGATGTGCTTGTCGTGCCACTTCTTGACCTTTCCTTGTACATCAGGCTATTGTCGTATGCTTACTCACGGAGTTCGAGAAGTTGATTCAGATCCAGCTTCCTATTTTTTCCGGCCTTCTTGGAATCCAAATTACAGGCATTAATTACCCACAAACATTTGTGAATGAGTTCTACAAAAAATAGCATGGGTTGCTGTACACAAGACAATAGGGATAAATTCCTAATGATGACTTGTAGGGGTCCGATAGGACCGAAGTACTAAATCAAGCAACTATGATCAATTCACGAAATTTTGTTTCTCATTCCAATAGTACCACCTACTCTCTGATAGTCAGTGGAATGTTTAAAAAGTCTTATGCATCTTTGAATTGAGTTGGCCACCAAAGGCTGCATTTGAGATATTTTGATGTTGTTCTTCTCCTATTGTGGTGTTCTCTCAATTCTCTTGCAAGGCAATGCTCGAGCACATTTTGGACTTCCTCACCACCACCTCACAAAAGAGATAAGGATCCTCCCACTGATGGAAATGAATATCCAACAGAAATATGACGGCCTTCTACTTCAGACAATCTTGTGGAGTTCTTTTGGACACAAGATAATTCACAATATCAGCAACCAGGGGAGAGATGTAACTGACATAATGGATTCATTTGGAAAAGTCACCATAAATGGTAGTAAGCTCTTGTCAAGAGTATCTAGCTATGGTAAAATTGATAAATGATCTGCCATCACATTTTTAACTCGAAGTTTATCATGAATTTCAATATTGAATTACTAGAGTAGAGGGATCTATGAGATGAGTCTCAATTTAGCATCCTTTTTGGCCTGTAAATACTTGATGGAAGACTGGTCTATATAGAATATCACTTTTGATCCAAGCAGGTGGGATATGGATTTCTACAGGGTGAAGACGACTTCTAGTAGCTCTTTTGCAATGACAGTGTCATTTTTCTGAGCTTCATCTAAAGTTCTACTATCATAGTGAATTGCAAGTGGTAGATAGTCTCTTCGTTGTCCTAGAACTACTCCAATGGCATAATTAGATGCGCCAGTCATGATCTCGAACATGAGAGACCAATCTGGTAGTTGAAGGGGTTGATCCCATGGAGATCTGAAATTTTCTATCTTATCACATTACGGTTTCTTTTGAGAACCTCGAGAAGTTGATATTCTTGTTCCTTGGTCACCTGTTAATTGATAATCAGGGGGAACATGTTTTGTGCACCCACAAAGAAGGTGTATTTCATATTCGCTTGAAGTGTCTTGAGCTTAGAAGGGGTCTGATTCAGTTCGGTGGTGACTTCGTCTTCTATACAGGTGACAGTGTCAGATCTTTCAATTGTAGTGTGTCCAACATTGTGAGCTTTGCATTGAATGCTGCATAGAATTCTTCCATCATAGAATCTTTCTCACAAAACTTTTCAATGATTGCATATTTCACTGTCAAGTACAAGGTGCCATAGATGGATTCTTTAGCCAACTCAAGGAAAATCTCATCATCGAGGACATATGGGAACTCTATTATGCTATCTACTAGTCCTTCTGTAGAGAGGATCTCATGGGTTTCAATATCATCCATAAAAAGATTTATATCACGGATTTAAGCAAGAAAGTCACAATCTTCTATTATCTATTCTATAGACTCACTCTCATCTGATGCATGCTCTGACGGTTTCTGCACATGGATAGTATCAATCAAAACCTTGTCGTTGCTAGAGCAGAAGGTGATCTGTCTGGTGCAATAGTCCACCACTACTTCAGATTTTCAAAGTAACACTCATCCAAGGATTATCAGGGTATGTAGAATAGGAGCAGAGGTATTCATGTCCAGTACAATGAAGTCCACAGGGAACTGCATTCCATGAATAGTGACAATGACATCCTCCAAAATTCCTTTGAGCTGCAAGTTTGATGTGTCTGAGAGCTATAGAATCATTCCTCCAGACTCGAGCGGTCCCAACCCAAACTCTTTGAATCGTGAAGTGGGCATTAGGTTGATTAAGGATCCACTATCGAGTAGAGTTTGGTTGAACTCCTGATCAAACATCCTACATCTGTCTAGAGGAGCTCCCATATCCTTCTTCGTAGTCATGAGATTGATGATTGCGTTAAATGTTCACGGTTAGAATATGCTCCACATTTCTTTATCTAGCATGACATTGTTGTCTTTTAAAAGTACATGCTTCTTTCAAGCCTTTATTGATGTTAGGCATGTACTTGATGGCTTTGAGAAAGGGCATTTCAAGCACATTCTCAATAATTTTGACCGCATGAGGTTAGGATAAGGGATTTTTCAAATTTCTATTTTTTTAGATTTTCTCAAAATGTTGGAAATGGAATATTTACAAAATCAAAAGAAATAGTAGAAATATTATTATTATTTACATAAAAATCTGTGCACACATCGGGTTGTACATGTGGGTGATTGAAATAAGCAGGGTCATCCAAGAAAAATAGGCATCGAAAATCGACAGGCAGGGCTCCATTCGCATGCACTAGATCAACTACATGTGAAGTTTCCCCAAATGCTAGCTGGCTGATACTCCTGCTACTACTATTGGTGCTTTCTTTTGGCATTTTTTATTTTTCTATTTTTTAGATTTTTTGTGCTTCTCCTCCGTCTTATTCTTCCTCACCCAACCCATATGCTAGATCAGTTGATTCGAAAGATGGTTCGCTTGGAGAATCTTTATTCTTCCCTGTCATGGTCACAATTAGCTACAAGTCCTACAACATTTAAGAGTTACAATATTAGAGACAAGAAAATCATTCACATTTTATTATGTTACATCGCATAGAACATCACAGACTACATGCTCTTTCTTATGGAAATTATTGGGGTTATCCTCCACATGTGCTGGAATGGAGGTCTTCATTTTGGTAAAGTCATCGAGCTTCTAACTCATCCTTGATAGGCTTTTCACTAGCTGAGACAGGAAATACAAGATAGGGTTCACAGGAGCAGCCTCGGATGGTTCAACGCGCTGGCCACGCTGATACTGGGAATGGTGTAGTTGCTACGAGTAGGAATACTGGTTTGGTTGGGAGGAGAAGGGTGGCTTTGTTGGTACTGTTGAGGAGGTTGGTCCTGATAAGAAACAACCAAGTAGTGCTGATTTCACTAGTACACATAGTATTGCGGTTGTTGGTACTGGTTCTATATCCAATTACCATGGTATGGTGGAGACTGCTGGTTGTGCTGAGGCTAGTTCTGGATAAATATCCATCCTTGCTGCTAGGGAACTACTCTAGGTATTGTGATTATTTCTCAATAATATCCACCTTGGACAAGTGGCTCCCTATGATTCTCAGGTTGGAGATCTCATCACTATCTAACTCGTGGGAAGATGACATATGAACTAGCTTCTAGAGAGTGTAGAGCTGACGATGATAGGCATGGGACGATGACAAAGAAGCCTCTCCATGAGTGATCTCATCGAAGATCTGCCATACGACGTCTTCCTCTTTATTGAAAAGTAAGCCGACACATGCGACATCCATGAGTTGCTGACTTTCAACTGTTAGTCCCCCAAAGAAATGCTGGACCAGGGTGGTCCTATAAACCTCTCCCAAGCCACATGGATAGAGTCGTGTGTAGCTTCGGTGAAGTTAGCTATGCGGGCACACATCTGGTTAAGATGCCCTAGAAAGGCGGACATACACTTCCCATGTTGTGACAACCTTTCTGAAGTGGCTGATCCAATGAAGCGCCTTTTCTTTTCAACTTAACAACAAGTCATCATGTTGACTACCCCTAATGATATGTTAGGGTAGTGAGTTGTACCATAAATGTCCCCTAACTATTACAGATGGATATACGGTTCTTCATTTGTATTTCCATTGAAGCTGAGTAGGAGCGCCAAGAGTTGGGGCTTCATCTTGAAATGTGCGTGGATCATTGGGATATCAAAATTATGTATATAGTACAAAATTTTTGTAAAATGTTTTTAAAACAAAAAGTTTGCAAAAACCCTTGTGTAAATTTTTGTAAATATTTTGCAAAACTTCGCATTCATGCATACATCCATGTTTTGAAACATTTTTCAAAAATTTCGCACATGTGTAAATATTTGTAAATTGCATCTTTGTAAACAGCATCTTTGTAAATACTTGCACAGTTTTTCCAATTCATAGTTGACATTTAAACTGGCCTGGAATTAAATTGACGAATGGAGCTTGGTTAAGACCTTAATCCACCTAATAAGAGGAACCTTATAGGGCTTAGGATTAAGACTTATCAGGTCATTGGGACTTAATTCTTTGAGTCCACTAGGCTATGAGCATATATCATCTTGATGAGCCTAAGTAGAGCACTTAACAACACACGCTTGACTCTTAGAGACAATAGCGTTACTTGCACCAACACCTTACACATAGCTCTCCACGGATGAGGTGGTGAGGAGGCAATTTCCTTTGGCTTGGGGTAGCATATGAGGGTAGTACTTCTAGGCGAAACCTCTCTTCTTCTTATAGTGAAGGAAGTGTGTCTCAACTTGGTCTGGTTGTTGGAAATGCGAGCCCACGACGAGTCATTATGCAATAAATGTTATTGCAATTCACTTCTTCATCTGAAATGAAGAATACATAATTTGCATAAGAGGTCCCTTAGTACAATTAGGGTTATCTACCATGGCCATCTTAATAATCATACAGCTGTTGATTCAAGTATTGAATCATAGAGGCTGGTGCTTGGATGAATATCTAAAGAGTTAGATTGAGGACTCATCAAGCACCATCAAATGATTGTTAAGAGATGATCTCCATCCTGAGAAGGAGATGGCAATCCTTTCTCTAAAGGCTGATATCTGACCTACCTCTTGATGCAGGTCCTATGCATAGGAATAGAGATTCGGAGGTGTCAGACTAGTTAGGTCAAAGAGTTGACTTAATGAGATCGAGATAACCAAAGTCCTATATCGTATGCTGTCACGATATAGGCACGCATCCTCTGACCGGAGACAGATGTGTTACTTTATGTCTGAGTATGTACATTTGGCAGACCAATAGGTTGATGACCTAATCAAGGTCTATACACCGGCGCGCTGGTGTGCATGTAAGGGCATATGAGTAATACGATCTCTCAAAGGGATCATACAGGTTCAGTTACTGAACCGGAAGACATGCGCTTACTCAAGAGATATTGGGAAGAATCAAATTCCGTGCACACGGTCGTCTCGCTTTGGATGCTTGACTGAATTTGTTGGTTTGATATATACTTTTGGAAAGTATATGATCAAGACCTAGGTATGATATATGCTTTTGGAAAGTATATGATCAATACCGATTCCCAATGATCGAATGAGAAACTTACTGATAAAACCATGAAGTAGACAGTGTAAAGCTGATCTAATAATTCGGGTTTATTCTGAGTCTTCAGTATGCAGGATGTACAGGTATTGGGAAATTCTGAGGGTGATGTGATCATAAACGATTGTATAACCATGACGCTTCCATTCCTAGGGAGTGATGAAACGGGTCTGGATTTTAGTGTCTCCTCTCAGTAGAGAAGTAACCTAATCTTAGTCCAAATATTGGACATTGATCTGAATGTGATTCAGATCCAATGAGAAGATTAGATTTACAGTCTTGATTTAATCAAGCATTTATGGGAGGCCCGAGATCTGGATTTGAGATGTGATCTCAATATCCAAGTCACTATACGTGTAACAATACAATCGCCCTGTCCTTATCTCCAAGTATCTGCGGAGAAAGCGCATTATCCTTGAAGGAGTTCATGGATAATTCTATTGTTGATGTATATATCCGAGCATTGAGAAAATGGATAATTAAATGTGATTTAATTATCATGAGTAATATGAATTTGATTCATATTATAGAGAGAGTTATCTAAGATAATTGAATATGATTTAATTATCAAAGATGTGAATAATGTGAATATGATTCATATTATTTGAACACATGAGATAAAGAGATCCAAGATGATTAAATATGATTTAATCATCATGGATAAGAATAACGTGGATAGCAATATCCAATTATTCATAATATATTATAAATGTAATTTATAATGTATTACAGAGAGCTAATTATAATTTATATGTGTTGATTAATTATTATGTGTATTGGGTACACATTGTGTAATTAATTGACAATGTAAATTATATATTATTTTGGGTTGTGAATTTGATTCACAATTTTTCCATGGCAAGATTGCAATATTCTCAAATATAATTGTGAATTATTTTTGAAGAATAAAAAGCCAACAAAAGTTGTTGGAAATAAATAAAGGAGATTTTCAAGGAGATATGCAATCTCATGGATTTCCATGAGATTGCTCTCCCCATGGAAAGAGTGGGCGGCACATCATTCCTAATAGGAATGTGTGGCCGTCCACATGGAAGGTGCATGGAGATGAAATCTCCATGCACTTTCTCTCCTTATTTATTGGTTTGATTTAGGACTAATTTATATTTGATTTTGTCAAATATATTTTAACCTAAACTTGTTGGTTTTACCAACAACAATCTTGACCATTGGATTGACATAAATCAATCTCATCGATTGATTTTATATGTCCCATGGATTGAGATCCATGGATCCTAAAACCCTATAAATAGAGAGGCATACCCATGCTCTCTCTTTACACACACAAAATGCTTGAGAAGCATCTGGCGTCAGCCCTCTCTCTCCCTCTCATGGCCGTCCACCATGGATGCTATGGAGAGGTTCTCCATCGCCGCAGCATCGTCATTATGCTGCCCGATTGTCTGCTCGTGGATCTCCGTATCCTTCGGTGCGCCTCGCTCGTGAAGAAGATGAAGGATCTCGTGTGTCGAGATCAGGAGATCCGCCGCTTGGATAATCAACATGGATTGCGAGAAGCACGCGGTTCATCCCCGCGCTCGCAAGCGTCTCCTCTGTCGGATCGGACTTAGACAGGAGGTCTCTTCGTTTAGAGACTCGATCGCAACTACGCTTCAAGTGGTAACCCTAATACTTGTTTGTGGTTCAGACGAAACGATCCGAGAAGTGTTCTTGGATCATGTGGTTTCGTCACATGAAAAATTTTAAATTCCGCTGCATCGAGCAACTAGTCCGACTAGTCGCTCCTTGTCGTATTCGATACGACGCACACGCTTCCGTGATGCGCTTGAGGATTTTACCATATCCTTCAAGTGGTATCAGAGCCTTAGGTCGACGGTTTCGAATATGATTCGAAAAATCGAGGACGACTTGGGTTCGTTAAGGTCGCGAAAGTTTTCATCGCATTTGATTTCGCAGATCTGTTTAGTAAATAAATTCGACACTGTTTAAATTGTTTAAACACTAATTTAATACTTGGATTTAGTTCCCTATTAAATAAGGAAACCATAGGATCTGAGTTTGCGTAAATCGGATTTCTTATGCTCAAGATATGGTTGTTTTATTGAACATGTATGCACTGTTGCGGGAACTGTAGATCTGAACGTGATTAAAATGTTAATTACTGTTTAGACTTGCCTCGAAATGCGTGAAACATCACTTGGATTCTGTCCTAAATCAAATTAGCAATGTACGAAAATTGATTTTGTCTAATTTGGATTTAATATGATTGAGATATGCTAATTTTAGTAAGTAGGGGTCACTGCTGAAATGACATTCCTAATCTATAACCATGTGACTGTCAATTAGTGAAATTAATTGTTAATTTCGTGAAATAATCTTGAAAAATATTTGTGAAATATTGGAAGATGATTATTTACCTAATTGACTTGGCCTCAACCAATTAATTGATTAAGATGTGATCTAAATTATAATTGGAAACCACAATCTTCAAACTTGATGCTTGAATAGGATTTGGGAATTTGTGTAGCAAATTTCCTTATAATCAAAAATGTTTTGATTATTACTATATGGTACAATTTCGGTTGAAGAACCGATGATCATCTCAAGTACAAATTAATCAATTTGGCATTATCCTTTCCCGAGGTGGATATGGTGTCTAGTCGGGGATCGCTGGGGTAGCGGGTTGCAACGTATGCGGTCCGTCCCACTCTCGTCGGTACTGGCCATGACAGCGGGTAGGGCCGGGATAATGTCCGTAGGATTAAGTTGTATTTTTCTAATTATTAAAATACGAATTAATACGTACTTTGAGTATAATACCATATATATTCAAGTAAGACATTCAAGTTTGATTGATTAAATTGGATTGATAATTAATTTAATATGATTGAATTAATTATGTCCAATTAGAATACTCTAATATGATTAGAGTTAATAATTCCCTTGGAACAATTAATTATATGAATATGATTCATGTTAATTAATTAGAATTTGAATAAGAGATGGAGGATCACATAAGTGACATCCATGGTCTCCCGTCAAGGCGAAGAGTTTCGTCGCCAGATATTATGTGTAGGAGACGTTGTCCAAAGTGACAGCTCCTGCATATGATCCATTTGGATTGGGCTCGTCGCTTCTCGAAAGAGTAAGGACGTATGCGTAGTGACCCCAATATCGAGTCCTCATATTATAGGGGCGATATTGGATTGCGCATAGCGAGTTGTATTCCTGTTGACGGTTGGTTCAATTAATGACGGGTCAATATCACCTTAGGGGTGGTGGGTCCGGGTGTTAAAGACCGAATTGGGAGATGCAAGTTGGACTTGCAAGGCGGAATGTGTTCCCGCTTCTTTTTATCCGAGTTGTAATTTCTCATATTATTGGGATGTAACAAAGATAAGGAAGGAGATCCCAGATCTTGCTTGAGATATAATGGCAAGTATATCTCTTACATTGAAAGTGATTAAGAGAATGAACTTTCAATGTTGACATGGCAAGACAACTTTGATATAAAAATTCCTAAATCAAAGTAAAATATGTATATATATATAAATGCATACATCTGTGCAAATTTCTTATTTCAGATAATCCTCCGTTAAACCTACTCAATGTTATACTAAAAAATAACCAGTAAAATATCATGGATTGGACCCTTTGATCCAGATGTTATATTTGCAATTGCACACATAATATATGTGGTTGCAATGTGCAAGTTTCCTCATATTAATGAGGAATGATAATCAAATAAGACAATAGGACTAAAACCCTAGGGTTTGTATGTCTCTATAAGTCTTGATCTCATCGAATGTACTTTTGAAGTAACATGTCGATAATGATCGTAATTATCATATAATCCTTATAAAATCTAAGAAGATGTTCAGGCATACGTATGTGCTCTCAACATATAATCATGAATGACATGGTTCTCTGCATTATGCAGAATGGTGGCTCTATAGGAGATGATGTATTCTAATTGTTTGAGTACCTACCTGAACCTAAGTTTTAAGAGTTTAAATGGATGTAGATACGATGAGTGTCATCATTCTACTATCTTTACTCTAGTCATTCCTGAAGCTTCATAATATTCATATTATATGAATTGAATAAAGCATGTATAAATGTTGAAATTCTCTTATATTGAAATTTTTTGATTTTAATATAAGAAATCCTCTGTCTTGAGCAATGGTTGCTTATAGATAAAGGGAGCGTAGTGGAAGCATGGGTTGGACCCAAGTAAGAAGTATAGTCAAAAGAGTTGAATGTGCTTCTGTGACTTCCATGTAACATCCAAAGAGTTGGATGAATGCCAATACTGCAATAAGTTGATGTGTTGATAGTATGACTATCATATCTAACTAGAATCCTTAGAGAAGGAATCGGATAGTACATCAGAATAATCTATTTATAATCATTGAAATTGACTTACTTATTTGATAATATAAAGTCTAATAATTGTATCTCAATCTTCTAATGACACTTGCAATTGGTTGCATGTGTATTGGAATATTAGAAATCTGATCTTAAGGTTTAATGGTCATCTAAGTTGGAATTAATGCAATTGTTGCAACAATTTCACCTAATGAATATACTTCATATTTTCAGTGGGAGTCCTTAATCTTAGAGAATGTCTCTATGACCTAGATATTAGATTACACTCATTATTTATTTCCAAATGTTGGAAATAAACATGAATTCTGTGATAAATCTATCATAAAGAGTTATGATGGAGATATTTCAGATAGTGATCTAAAATCTTATGGACTCTACTAAATTAGAAAATTAATTAATGGTTCATTAAGATTTCTAATGCTGAAAAAATAAACCGTTAAAGATCATTAGAAGAATGAAGATCATTTGATAATGATCTAGCATCATGTTTTGGACATAGGTCTGTTGATGTGATCAATAGACTGATAAGAGATGAAACTTTAGATTGTATAAAGGTTCAAATCTTACATACTTGTGAATACTGTATTCAAAAGTAGAAATGTTCAATACACCCTCCCTTGGGAATGGTGTAAAATGTCAAGGTATTCAGGATCTCATACATATTGATGTATGTGAATCATCTATATCATAGTAAACATTATGGATATGTGATATCTATTGATGATTATGTATGATATGAGATTTCTTCTCTTCACCTAAGAAACCTTTGAAATGTTCAAAGATTTCACAATTTTGGTTTAGAACCAAAGTTTGAAGGAAGATGAAATGAATTTGATCTAACCAAGGTAGCTTGTACCTATTAGATGAATTCAAGAAATACCTTATGGAGATATGAATATCATTCCTATCTCAATCCTCCTAATGGACCTTAACTCAATAGAGTTGTAGGGAGATACAATTGATCATGTGTGACATGATTTGATCAATGATTAATCTTAGCATAATTATCTCTTAGTTTCCAAGCATATATATATATGTGGTAGAGACTACATTATATATATGCTTAATAAAGGTTCCATGTGATTAAGTTGGAATCTAGCACCAGAGAGTGCTACTTCATTAGGAATTTAAAGGATGGTATTGGATACCTACTTTATGACCTTGAGATTCTTAAAAGATCTCGTCTTTGAGAATATGATTCTTAGAGGATGACTCTCTTAAGAATCAAGATGAAAATGAAGTAAAGGAACTCATTTAATCTTGAGAAGATAATGAGGCTCCTGAAGTCGGAAACTAAAAAGAATAATTAAAGATGAAACATTAATACCTCTTCAATAAGTTTGAGGATGGATTCCATGTGTCAGTTAAATCTGACTATGATCGAACTTCATGTGATGAAGCTCCTGAGGATCATGACATGGAAAGATGGATGCTAGCAATAAAACTCTAATGTAGACTTCATATACAAGTGTTGTATATGGACCCTCGAGGATCCACCTATATGGGTAAGACCCACTAAGGTGTAAATGGATCTTCAAGAGAAAGAGAGAACCTGATGAGAAGGTAGAGTCCTTCAAAGCATGGTTCGTAGCCATGAGCTGCAAACCGAAGAGAAGACATCGCTTGCGATGAGACTTGCTCTCCAGTGACCTTGCTTTAACCCATCAGAATATTGCTAACTGTAGCTACACAACTTGACTATGACATCTTCATGATGTGAGTCAGGATTGCATTCCTCTATGAATTCCTCTCTGAGGATATTCATATAAAGTAGCCGCAGGGCTTCATGGTTGAGGAAAGCAAGATGTACAAGCTAAAGAACTCCATCTTTGGACTCAAATAAGCTTCTTGTAGTTGGAACATAAGATTTGATGAAATTATAAATGTTATGATTTCAGATAGAATCTTGATGAACCATGTGAAGCTTAGTGGGAGTGCCAATGTGTTCATCGTGCTAAATGTACATATTGTTCTAATCATTTGAAATGATATAAGGATGATAATAAGTGTTTTATAGACTGGCTATTCCATATCCTGAAATATGACTTCAAAGATACCTCTTAGATCTTAGTTCTAAAATTGTTCAGAAGCAAAGAGAAGAGGGTATTGGGACTATCGCATTAGTAGTACGCCTTGGACTTATTCCATTTTCTGGAAAATTTCATGAAAAGCTTCCTTCTCTTAAGATGTGGTAGTGACCTGTTGTAACGTCGAGGAAAACTGACCCTGACAACTTGTTGGGTTCGGGCCCAAATAGACCCGTTGACAACCACCCAAAATGCTTAAGCCCAAGTTAACAAGTCGTAATCCCCACCACTTATAAACCACATCTACACTTCGTAATTTTTCCATGTGGTACTATGTTTGGGGTTCGGGTGTTACAACCTCCCCCACTTATATTCGCAACGTCCTCGTTGCGACATGGCACATCACTTATTCCCAGTGATAGTGATGGTTGCACGCTCCGGGTAGCCTTTTCCTCCAACCTCTTTGTAGGGGTGGCTCCACCTCTCGGGTAGCCCTTTCCACTATCAGAGGGAATTTAGCTCTGATACCATTTGTAACGTCCCGAGCTTCAGTCCCCGGTCCATTATCGGAGCATTACTGGCCCTGACAATCAGAAGCTCGGGACGTTACAAATGGTATCAGAGCCAAATTCTCTCTGATAGTGGAAAGGGCTACCCGAGAGGTGGAGCCGCCCCTACAAAGAGGTTGGAGGAAATGGCTACCCGGAGCGTGCAGCCGCCACTATCACTGGGAATAAATGATGAGCCATGTCGCAACGAGGACGTTGCGAATATAAGTGGGGGAGGTTGTAACACCCTAACCCCAAAAGATAGTACCATACTAAAACTCACGAAGTGTGGGTGTGATTTATAAGTGATGGGGATTACTACTTGTCAACTTGGGCTTAAGCATTTTGGGTGGTTGTGAACGAATTCATTTGGGCCCGTATCCAACAAGTTGTCAGGGTCAGTTTTCCTCAATAACGGACCGGGGACCTAATCCCGGGACGTTACAAATGGTATACGAGCCAAATTCCCTCTGATAGTGGAAAGGGCTACCCGAGAGGTGGAGCCACCCTTACAAAGAGGTTGGAGGAAAAGGCTACCCGGAGCGTGCAACCGTCACTATCACTGGGAATAAGTGATGTGCCATGTCGCAACGAGGACGTTGCGAATATAAGTGGGGGAGGTTGTAACACCTTAACCCCAAACATAGTACCACATGGAAAAATTACGAAGTGTAGATGTGGTTTATAAGTGGTGGGGATTACGACTTGTCAACTTGAGCTTAAGCATTTTGGGTGGTTGTCAACGGGTCCATTTGGGTCCGAACCCAACAAGTTGTCAGCGCCAGTTTTCCTCGATAACGGACTGGGGACCTAAGCCCGGGACGTTACAAATGGTATCAGAGCCAAATTCTCTCTGATAGTGGAAAGGGCTACCCAAGAGGTGGAGCCGCCCCTACAAAGAGGTTGGAGGAAATGGCTACCCGGAGCGTGCAGCCGCCACTATCACCGAAAATAAGTGATGGGCCATGTCGCAACGAGGACGTTGAGAATATAAGTGGGGGAGGTTGTAACACCCCTAAAAAAATATAGTCCCATACCGTGGAACACGAAAAGTTCCGGGTGGGATAAATAGCGATGAGCTTACTACCGAGCAACCCGGCTTAAGAATTTTGGGGGTGGTTAATCGGGTTTGTATGGGCCCGATCCCAAGAGATTGTCAGGGCCAGTAATGCTCCGATAACGGACCGGGGACTGAAGCTCGGGACGTTACACCTGTCTAAAGGGATAACACCTCAAAGAGTTGAGGAAGTGAATGCTAGAACTTCTTGCACTTGTGCATCGGTTATGAGAAGCTGAAGTGTATGCTGGATGTGTATAAAAGCCATATGTCTGCCATGCAGTGGGAGTAGTAAACTGTTACTAATCCTACTCTGGAAATAAAACACTTAGCTGCAAAAATAACAATATCTTCAAAGATGATGAAACTTAGAGATAGTGATCTCAAAGTCTTATCTTCAAAAGTTTAAGACCTTGTAGATAGTGATCTATAAGGGTCTTAAATTTAGATACCTTAGGAGATAGAGATCTCCGGGAATGAAGGTATTCTAAAAGGATTATGGGAATACTGGTTATAATAATTAATCGAGCTAAAGTGTCAAGGACACTATGACAAAATTGAGTATTGGTTGCATAAGATGCAACATTCGCATTGGATGCGAGCACTGTTACTGGGGATATGCAAGTGCCGTAAAAGGACTTGGCATAGTCTCTTAGGAACAGAGTGAATGATCAGCTTACCTAGCTATTTTCAAAATAGCCTATGATTGTAACATGAGTCTGGGTATAAATGATTAGCCCATGGCTCTTTGGGCTAGTGGGAGATTGTTGGAAATGTGAGCCCACGACGAGCCATTATGCAATAACTGTTATTGCAATTCACTCCTTAATATGAAATGAACAATACATAATTTGCATAATAGGTCCCTTAGTATAATTAGGGTTATGTACCATGGCCATCTTGATAATCATACAGCTGTTGATTCAAGTATTGAATCATAGAGGCTGGTGCTTGGATGAATATCTAAAGAGTTAGATTGAGGACTCATCAAGCACCATCAAATGATTGTTAAGAGATGATCTCCAGCCTGAGAAGGAGATGGCAATCCTTTCTCTAAAGGTTGATATCTGACCTACCTCTTGATGCAGGTCCTCTGCATAGGAATAGAGATTCGGAGGTGTCAGACTAGTTAGGTCAAAGAGTTGACTTAACGAGATCGAGATAACCAAAGTCCTATATCGTATGCTGTCATGATATAGGCACGTATCCTCTGACCGGAGACAGATGTATTACTATATGTCTGAGTATGTACATTTGGCAGACCAATAGGTTGATGACCTAATCAAGGTCTATACACCGGCGCGCTGGTGTACATGTAAGGGCATATGAGTAATACGATCTCTCAAAGGGATCATACGGGTTCAGTTACTGAATCGGAATACATGAGCTCACTCATGAGATATTGGGAAGAATCAAATTCCGTGCGCACGGTCGTCTTGCTTTGGAAGCTTGACTGAATTTGTTGGTTTGATATATACTTTTGGAAAGTATATGATCAAGACCTAGGTATGATATATGCTTTTGGAAAGTATATGATCAATACCGATTCCCAATGATCGAATGAGAAACTTACCGATAAAACCATGAAGTAGACAGTGTAAAGATGATCTAATACTTCGGGTTTATTCTGAGTCTTCCAGTATGCAGGATGTACATGTATTGGGAATATCTGAGGGTGATGTGATCATAAACGATTGTATAACCATGACGCTTCCATTCCTAGGGAGTGATGAAACGGGTCTGGATTTTAGTGACTCCTCTCAGTAGAGAAGTAACCTATTCTTAGTCCAAATATTGGACATTGATCTGAATGTGATTCAGATCCAATGAGAAGATTAGATTTACGGTCTTGATTTAATCAAGCATCTATGGGAGGCCCGAGATCTGGATTTGAGATGTGATCTCAATATCCAAGTCACTATACGTGTAACAATACAATCGCCCTGTCCTTATCTCCAAGTATCTGCAGAGAAAGCGCATTATCCTTGAAGGAGTTCATGGATAATTCTATTGTTGATGTATATATCCGAGCATTGAGAAAATGGATAATTAAATGTGATTTATTTATCATGAGTAATATGAATTTGATTCATATTATAAAGAGAGTTATCTAAGATAATTGAATATGATTTAATTATCAAAGATGTGAATAATGTGAATATGATTCATATTATTTGAACACATGAGATAAAGAGATCCAAGATGATTAAATATGATTTAATCATCATGGATAAGAATAACGTGGATAGCAATATCCAATTATTCATAATATATTATAAATGTGATTTATAATGTATTAAAGAGATCTAATTATAATTTATATGTGTTGATTAATTATTATGTGTATTGGATACACATTGTGTAATTAATTGACAATGTAAATTATATATTATTTTGGGTTGTGAATTTGATTCACAATTTTTCCATGGCAAGATTGCAATATTCTCAAATATATTTGTGAATTATTTTTGAAGAATAAAAAGCCAACAAAAGTTGTTGGAAATAAATAATGGAGATTTTCAAGGAGATATGCAATCTCATGGATTTCCATGAGATTGCTCTCCCCATGGAATGAGTGGGCGGCACATCATTCCTAATAGGAATGTGTGGTCGTCCACATGGAAGGTGCATGGAGATGAAATCTCCATGCACATTCTCTCCTTATTTATTGGTTTAATTTAGGACTAATTTATATTTGATTTTGTCAAATATATTTTAACCTAAATTTGTTGGTTTTACCAACAACAATCTTGACCATTGGATTGACATAAATCAATCTCATCCATTGATTTTATATGTCCCAGGGATTGAGATCCATGGATCCTAAAACCCTATAAATAGAGAGGCATACCCATGCTCTCTCTTTACACACACAAAATGCTTGAGAAGCATCTCTCTCTCTCTCTAGGCATCCGCCCTCTCTCTCCCTCTCATGGTCGTCCACCATGGATGCTATGGAGAGGTTCTCCATTGCCGCAGCATCGTCGTTATGCTGCCCGATCGTCTGCTCGTGGATCTCCGTCTCCTTCAGTGCGCCTCGCTCGTGAAGAAGACGACGGATCTCGTGTGTCGAGATCAGGAGATCCGCCGCTTGTATCATCAACATGGATTGCGAGAAGTACGCGGTTCATCCCCGCGCTCGCAAGCGTCTCCTCCGTCGGATCGGACTTGAGACAGGAGGTCTCTTCGCTTAGAGACTCGATCGCAACCACGCTTCAAGAGGTAACCCTAATACTTGTTTGTGGTTTAGACGAAACGATCCGAGATGTGTTCTTGGATCATGTGGTTTCGTCACATGAAAAATTTTAAATTCCGCTGCATCGAGCAACAAGTCCGACTAGTCGCTCCTTGTCGTATCCGAGACGACGCACACGCTTCCGTGATGCGCTTGAGGATTTTACCATATCCTTCACTGGCTGTTATGAAATTTAAAGACAGAAGTTGTGGGTTGCAATAAAGCTTCAAAAGAGGGATAGTCTACTGGCTCAAGAGGAAAAACTCCTTGTATATATGCTGCACCATGTAGATATGTTGTACAGATGCACTCAAAAAATGTGTGCAAAAAGAAAAGAACTCCAAAAAAGTGGTGGGTCGGATTGAAAATTTAATAATCCCACCAGAGTGTATATAGTCAAATAAAGCAAAAGCTTATGTCATCCATGTTCCATATCATGAAGCTTGCAGCTGTTGGAAATGCGAGCCCACGACGAGCCATTATGCAAAAAATGTTATTGCAATTCACTCCTTAATTTGAAATGTAGAATACATAATTTGCATAAGAGGTCCCTTAGTACAATTAGGGTTATGTACCATGGCCATCTTGATAATCATACAGCTGTTGATTCAACTATTGAATCATAGAGGGTGGTGCATGGATGAATATCTAAAGAGTTAGATTGAGGACTCATCAAGCACCGACAGATGATTGTTAAGAGATGATCTCCAGCCTGAGTAGGAGATGGCAATCCTTATCTCTAAAGGCTGATGTCTGACCGACCTCTTGATGCAGGTCCTCTGCATAGGAATAGAGATTCGGAGGTGTCAGATTAGTTAGATCAAAGAGTTGACTTAACGAGATCGAGATAACCAAAGTCCTATATCATATGCTGTCATGATATAGGCATGCATCCTCTGACCGGAGACAGATGTGTTGCTATATGTCTAAGTATGTACATTTGGCAGACCAATAGGTTGATGACCTAATCAAGGTCTATACACCGGCGCGCTGGTGTGCATATAAGGGCATATGAGTAATACGATCTCTCAAAGGGATCATACAAGTTCAGTTACTGAACCGGAAGACATGAGCTCACTCATCAGATATTGGGAAGAATCAAATTCCGTGCGCACGGTCATCTCGCTTTGGAAGCTTGACTGAATTTGTAGGTTTGATATATACTTTTGGAAAGTATATGATCAAGACCTAGGTATGATATACGCTTTTGGAAAGTGTATGATTGATACCAACTCCCAATGATCGAATGAGAAACTTACTGATAAAACCATGAAGTAGATAGTATAAAGTTGATGCAATACTTCGGGTTTAGTTTGAGTCTTCCAGTATGCAGGATGTACAGGTATTGGGAATACCTGAGGGTCATGTGATCATAAACGATTGTATAACCATGACGCTTCCATTCCTAGGGAGTGATGAAACGGGTCTGGATTTTAGTGACTCCTCTCAGTAGAGAAGTAATCTGATCTTGGTCCAAGTGTTGGACATTGATCTGAATGTGATTTAGATGCAATAAGAAGATTAGATTTACGGTCTTTATTTAATCAAGCATCTATGGGAGGCCCGCGATCTGGATTTGAGATATGATCTCAATATCCATGTCACTATACGTGGAACAATACAATCGCCCTGTCCTTATCTCCAAGTATCTGCGGAGAAAGCGCATTATCCTTGAAAGAGTTCAGGGATAATTCTATTGTTGTTATATGTATCCGAGCATTGAGAAAATGGATAATTAAATGTGATTTAATTATCATGAGTAATATGAATTTGATTCATATTATAAAGAGAGTTATCTGAGATAATTAAATGTGATTTGATTATCAAAGATGTGAATAATGTGAATGTGATTCATATTATTTCAGAACAAGAGAATAAAGATCCAAGATGATTAAATGTGATTTAATTATCATGGATATGAATAATGTGGATAGCGATATCCATATTAGTCATATATATTATAAATGTGATTTATAATATATAAGAGAGAGCTATTTGTGATTTACATTTGTTAATTAAATGTTAATGTGATTTGGATTCACATTGGACATTGAATTGAAAATGTAATTTACATTTTGTTTTGGGTTGTGAATATGATTCACAAATTTCTAATGGCATGATTGCAATGTTCACAAAATAAATTGGATTTATTTTTGTGATATAATTTGTAACAAATGTTATTGCAAATATTGGAGAGAATCATGAGATAATGTAATCTCATGTAATAGGAAAAAGGAAGCTTTCTTCCTAACGAGGAGAGGGGACGGCCACAATTCCATAAGGAATGTGGTGGCCGTCCACCCTCCTTATGGAAGGAGGCTCGCCTCCTTTCCTATCTCTCCAATGGAGATTGATTTGATATAAATCAAATTATATTTAATATATATTTGATTTTCATTAAATTAATTGTTGTTGTGTTTTTAGCAACAAATCATGACCATTGAAAGAAACACAAATTAATGTGGACCATTGGATTTGTGTTGACACATGGATTGAGATCCATGGATCCCAAAACCCTATAAAAGGAGAGGCACCCCATTGCTCTTCTTTGGACATAAGTGAGACAACAAGTCTCTCTCTCTCTCTCTTTCTTTCTCTTTCTCTCCCTCTCATGGCCGTCCACCATGGATGCCCTAGAGAGGCTCTCCATCGCCGCGGCACCGTCGTTATGCTGCCCGAGAACTCCGTCTACTTCGGCATGCCTTGATTGTGAAGAAGACGTCGGATCTCGTGTGTCGAGATCAGGAGATCCACCGCTTGGATCATCAACATGGATTGCGAGAAGCACGCGGTTCATCCCCGCGCTCGCAAGCGTCTCCTCCGTCGGATCGGACTTGAGACAGGAGGTCTCTTCGTTTAGAGACTCGATTGCAACCACGCTTCAAGAGGTAAACCTAATACTTGTTTGTGGTTAGACGAAACGATCCGAGAAGTGTTCTTGGATGATGTGGTTTCGTCATATGAAAATTTTTAATTTCTGCTGCATAGAACAACTAGTACGACTAGTTGTTCTTCGTCGTATTCGATGCGACGCTCACGCTTCCGTGATGCGCTTGAGGATCTAACCATATCCTTCAAGTGGTATCAGAGCCTTAGGTCGGTGGTTTTGGATACGATCCATAAACCGAAGACGACTTGGGTTCATTAGGGTATGCGAAAGTTTTCTTGCATTTCATTTTCACATCTCTGTTTTGATATTATTTTCGGCGCTGTTTAAATTGTTTAAACACGAAAATAATATTTGTATTTTATTCCCCATTAAATAAGGAAACCGTAGGATCTGAGTTTGCGTGATTTCGATTCCGTTTGCTCTAGATATGCTCATTTTAGTGAACATGTATCCGCTGTTTCGGGGACTGCGGATCATGACGTAATTAAAATGTTAATTGCGGATATGAAATGCCTTGAAATGCGTGCAAATCACTTGGGTTCTGTTGTAAATCAAGTTAGCAAACTTTAGAAATTTACTTTGCTTAATTTGGATTTAAATTGATTGAGATATGGTATTTTTAGTAAGTGAGGGTCACTGCTGAAAATACTTTCCTAATCAAGAACCTAGTGATTGTCATTTAATTAATTAGTGAAATTAAATTGTTTAATTTCCTGGAATAATTATGCATAAATATTTGTGAAATATTTAATGATAATTATGTCCTTAAATGACTTTGCCCTAACCAACAAATGATTAGATGTGATCTAGATCAAGATTGGTTACATGATCTACATGATCAACATTCCAACAAACATGTTGCTTGAATAGGACTTGGGATTTGTTTAGCAAATCTCATTATAATGTTAATCAAAATTGTTTTTATTATTACTATATGGTATAATTTCGGTTGAAGAACCGAAGATCATCTCAAGTACAAAATGATCTATTTTGCATTATCCTTTCGCGAGGTGGATATGGTGTCTAGTCGGAGAGCATTGGGGTTGCGGGTTGCAACGTATGTGGTCCGTCCCACTCTCGTCGGTACTGGCCATGATAGCGGGTAGGGTTAGTATAATGCTTAAGAAATCATGATGTATTTCTAATAATTAAAATTCGAAATAATACGTATTTGACATAATACCATAATTCAAGTAACTATTAAAATGTTTGTTGGATATTAATTGGATCATTAATTTAATATGATTAGATTAATTGGAATCCAATTAAAAATTAAGACACTCTATTATAGATAGATGTGTTATTTCCCTTGGAAGAATTAATCATAATGAATATGATTCATAATAATTAATTAGAATTTGAATGATATGGAGGATCACATAAGTGACATCCATGGTCTCCCGTCAAGGCGAAGGGTTACGTCGCCAGATATTGTACGTAGGATACGCCTGTCCGAAGTGACAGCTCCTGCATACGATCCATTTGGATCGGGCTCTTCGCTTCTCGAAAGAGTAAGGACGTATGCGTAGTGACCCCAATATCGGGTCCTCATATTATTGGGGCGATATTGGATTGCGCATAGCGAGTTGTATTCCTGTTGACGGTTGGTTCAATTAATGACGGGTCAACATTGCCTTAGGGGTGGTGGGCCCGGGTGTTAAAGACCGAATTGGGAGATGCAAGTTGGACTTGCAAGGCGGAATGTGTTCCCGCTTCTTTTTATCCGAGTTGTAGGTTCTCATATTATTGGGATGCAACAAAGATAAGGAAGGAGATCCCAGATCTTGTTGAGATATAATGGTAAGTATATCTCTTACATTGAAAGTGATTAAGGGAATGAACTTTCAATGTTGACAAGACAAGACAACTTTGATATAAAAATCCTAAATCAAAGTAATATATATATTTATATATTTATGCAAATTTCTTATTTCAGATAATCCTTCATTAAAACCCACTCAATGATATACTCAATAATAACCAGTAAAATATCATGGATTGGACTCATGATCCAGATATTGTACTTGCAATTGGACACATAATGTATGTGGTTACAATGTGCAAGTTTCCTCATAATATTGAGAAATGACAATTAAATAGATAATAGAACTACAACCCTAGGGTTTGCATGTCTCTATAGTCTTGATCTCTCGTCGGATGTACTTTGGAAGTGACATGTCGATGATGATCGCGATTGTCCAATAATCCTTATAAAATTAATGAAGATATTCTGGCATACATATGTGCTCTTGACATTTAACATGAATGAGATGGTTCACTGCATCATGCAAAATGGTGGCTCTATAAGAGATGATGTATTCAAATTGTTTGAGTACCTACCTGAACCTATGTTTTAAGAGTTTAGATGGATGTAGATGATGAGTGTCATCATTCTACTATCTATACTCTGGTCATTCATGAAGCTTCATAATATTCATATTGTATGAATTTAATGAAGCATGTATAAATGTTGAAATGCTCTTACATAAGAGATCCTTAGTCTTAAGCAATGGTTGCTTAGAGATAAAGGGAGCGCAGTGGAAGCATGGGTTGGACCCGAGTAAGAAGTATGGTCAAAGAGTTGACTGTCATCTATGACTTCCATATGTCATCCGAAGAGTTAGATGAATGCCAATACTGCAATAAGTTGATGTGTTGATGGTATGACTGTCAAGTCTATCTAGAATCCTTAGAGAACGACTCGGATGGAGCATCGGATTAATCTACATAAATCATTGATAAGATAAAGTCAAATAATTGTATCTCAATATTCTGATGACATTTGCAGTAGGTTGCATATGTTTTAGAAGACTGGAAAATTTGATCTTAAAGGTTTATAGTTATCCACATGGATATTGATGCAATTGTTGAAACAATCTCTGTTGGATTGATAGACTTGTTAATTTCAGTGGGAGAGTCCTTAGTCTTAGAGAATGTCTCTATGACCTAGATATAAGAATACACTCATTGTTTGTTTCTAAATGTTAGAAATAAACATGAATCTGAGATAGAACTATCATAAGGAGTTATGATGTATATATTTCAGATAGTAATCTAATAATCTAGTGGACTTCACTAAATTAGAAAGTTAATGAATGGTTCATTAACATTTCTAAATACTGAAATTAAACCTTAAGATCAATAGGAGGATGAAGATCATTTGACAATGATCTAGCATCAAGCCTTGGACATTTGTCTATTGATTTGATCAATAGACTAGTAAGAGATGAAACTTTAGAATGTCTAAAATTTCAAAACTTACATACTTATGAATATTGTATTCAAAGAAAAATGTCCAATACACCCTTCTTAGAGAAAGGTGTAAGATGTCAAGGTATTCAGGATCTCATACATATTGATGTATGTGGATCATCTATATCATAGTAAACATTGTGGATATGTGATATCTATCGATGATTATGTATGATATGAGATTTCTTCTCTTCACCTAAGAAACCTTTGAAATGTTTAAAGATTTCATTATTTTTGGTTTAGAACCAAAGTTTGAAGGAAGATAAAATGAATTTGATCTAATCTAGGTAGCAAGTACCTGTTAGATAAATTCAAAGAATACCTTATAGAGATATGAATATCATTTCTATCTCAATCCTCCTAACACACCTTAACTCAATAGAGTTATAGGTATATACAATTGGATCATGTGTGACATGATCTTATCAATGATGAATTTTAGCATAATTATCCCTTAGTTTCCAGGTATATATGTGTAGAAGAGACTACAATATATATGCTTAATATGATTCCATGCATGCAAGATGGAATCTAGCACTTGAAAGTGCTGCTTCATTAGGAAAATAAAGGATGGTATTGGATACCTACTTTATGACCTTGAGATTCTAAGTATCTCATCTCTGAGAATATGATTCTTAGAGGTTGAGACTCTTGAGAATCAAGATGAAAATGAAGTGTAGGAACTCATTTATCTTGAAAAGATAATGAGGCTCCTGAAATTGGAAACTAAAAGGACAATTAAAGATGAAACACTAAAACCTCTTCAAAAGAGTTTGAGGAAGGATTCCATGTGTCAGAGAAATCTGACAATGATCAAACTTCATGTGATGAAGCTTCTGAAGATCATAGCATGGATATATTGATGTTAGCAATAAAAGTTTAAAGTAGACTTCATATACAAGTGTTGTATATGGACCCTAGAGGATCCACCTATATAGGTAAGACCTGTAAAGGTGTAAATGGATCTTCAAGAGAAAGGGAACCTGATGAGAAGGTAGAGACCTTCAAAGCACGGTTCGTAGCCATGAGCCACACACCGGAAGAGAAGACATTGCTTGCAATGAGACTTGCTCTTCGGTGACCATGCTTAAAATCATCAGAATGTTGCTAACCTTAGCTACACAACTTGACTATTGCATCTTCAAGATGTAAGTCAATATTGCATTCCTCTACGAATGCCTCTTTGAGGATATTCACATGAAGTAGCCCCAGGGCTTCATGGTTGAGGAAAGCAAGGTGTGCAAACTAAGGAATCCATCTATGGACTCAAATAAGCTTCTTGAAGTTGGACCATAAGATTTGATGGAATTATAATTGTTATGATTTCAGATAGAATCTTGATGAGCCATGTGAAGCTTAGTGGGAGTGCCTTTGTGTTCATCTTGCTGAATGTAGATGATATCCTGATCATTTAAAATGATATAAGGATAATAATAAGTGTTTTATTCTATGGTTATTCCATATCTTGAAATATGATTTCAAAGATACCTCTTAGATCTTAGTTTTGAAGTTGTTCAGAAGCCAAGAGAAGAGGATAATTGGACTGTCACATTTGTAGTATACCTTGGACATATTCTATTCATAGAAATTCCAAGAAAGGCTTCTAACCCTTAAGATATGGTACTGACCTATCTTAAGGGATAGCACCTCAAAGAGTTGAGGAAGTAATTGCTACAACTACTTGCACTTGTGCATTAGTTACGAGAAGCTGAGTGTATTCTAGAGTGTACAAATACCAGATATCTGTCATGCAGTGGGAGTAGTAAATTGTTACTAATCCTACTGTAGAGATAAAACACTTGATTGCAGTAATAAGAAAATCTTCATAGATGAGGAGATTTTTGAGATAGTAATCTCAAAGTCTTATCTTCAAAAGTTTAAGACCATGTAGATAGTGATCTATAAAGGTCTAAACTTTAGATACCTTAGGAGATAGAGATCTCCGGGAATGAAGGTATTCTAATAAGGATTATGGGGATACTGGTTATGATGTCAGGGACACTGTAACCAACTAGATTGAGTATTGGTTGCATGAGATGCAACATTCGCATTAGATGCGAGCACTGTTACTGGGGATATGCAAGTGCCGTAGAAGGACTTGGCGTAGTCTCGCGGGAACAGAGTGACTGATCAGCTTACCTAGCTATTTTCTTAATAGTCTATGATTGTCACATGAGTGTGGGTTTAAATGATTAGCCCATTAATGGCTCTTTGGGCTAGTGGGAGATTGTTGGAAATGCGAGCCCACGGCGAGCCATTATGCAATAAATGTTATTGCAATTCACTCCTTAATCTGAAATGAAGAATACATAATTTGCATAAGAGGTCCCTTAGTACAATTAGGGTTATGTACCATGGCCATCTTGATGATCATACAGCTGTTGATTCAACTATTGAATCATAGAGGGTGGTGCTTGGATGAATATCTAAAGAGTTAGATTGAGGACTCATCAAGCACCGACAGATGATTGTTAAGAGATGATCTCCAGCCTGAGTAGGAGATGGCAATCCTTATCTCTAAAGGCTGATGTCTGACCGACCTCTTGATGCAGATCCTCTGCATAGGAATAGAGATTCGGAGGTGTCAGATTAGTTAGGTCAAAGAGTTGACTTAAGGAGATCGAGATAACCAAAGTCCTATATCATATGCTGTCATGATATAGGCATGCATCCTCTGACCGGAGACAGATGTGTTGCTATATGTCTAAGTATGTACATTTGGCAGACCAATAGGTTGATGACCTAATCAAGGTCTATACACCGGCGCGCTGTTGTGCATATAAGGGCATATGAGTAATACGATCTCTCAAAGGGATCATACAAGTTCAGTTACTGAACCGGAAGACATGATCTCACTCATCAGATATTGGGAAGAATCAAATTCCGTGCGCACGGTCGTCTCGCTTTGGAAGCTTGACTGAATTTGTAGGTTTGATATATACTTTTGGAAAGTATATGATCAAGACCTAGGTATGATATATGCTTTTGGAAAGTGTATGATTGATACCAACTCCCAATGATCGAATGAGAAACTTACTGATAAAACCATGAAGTAGACAGTATAAAGTTGATCCAATACTTCGGGTTTAGCTGAGTCTTCCAGTATGCAGGATGTACAGGTATTGGGAATACCTGAGGGTGATGTGATCATAAACGATTGTATAACCATGACGCTTCCATTCCTAGGGAGTGATGAAACGGGTCTGGATTTTAGTGACTCCTCTCAGTAGAGAAGTAATCTGATCTTGGTCCAACTGTTGGACATTGATCTGAATGTGATTCAGATGCAATAAGAAGATTAGATTTACGGTCTTTATTTAATCAAGCATCTATGGGAGGCCCGCGATCTGGATTTGAGATATGATCTCAATATCCATGTCACTATACGTGGAATAATACAATCGCCCTGTCCTTATCTCCAAGTATCTGCGGAGAAAGCGCATTATCCTTGAAAGAGTTCAGGGATAATTCTATTGTTGTTATATGTATCCGAGCATTGAGAAAATGGATAATTAAATGTGATTTAATTATCATGAGTAATATGAATTTGATTCATATTATAAAGAGAGTTATCTGAGATAATTAAATGTGATTTGATTATCAAAGATGTGAATAATGTGAATGTGATTCATATTATTTCAGAACAAGAGAATAAAGATCCAAGATGATTAAATGTGATTTAATTATCATGGATATGAATAATGTGGATAGCAATATCCATATTAGTCATATATATTATAAATGTGATTTATAATATATAAGAGAGAGATATTTGTGATTTACATTTGTTAATTAAATGTTAATGTGATTTGGATTCACATTGGACATTGAATTGAAAATGTAATTTACATTTTGTTTTGGGTTGTGAATATGATTCACAAATTTCCAATGGCATGATTGCAATGTTCACAAAATAAATTGGATTTATTTTTGTGAAATAATTTGTAACAAATGTTGTTGCAAATATTGGAGAGAATCATGAGATAATGTAATCTCATGTAATAGGAAAAAGGAAGCTCCCTTCCTAATGAGGAGAGGGGACGACCACAATTCCATAAGGAATGTGGTGGCCGTCCACCCTCCTTATGGAAGGAGGCTTGCCTCCTTTCCTATCTCTCCAATGGAGATTGATTTGATATAAATCAAATTATATTTAATATATATTTGATTTTCATTAAATTAATTGTTGTTGTGTTTTTAGCAACAAATCATGACCATTGAAAGAAACACAAATTAATGTGGACCATTGGATTTGTGTTGACACATGGATTGAGATCCATGGATCCCAAAACCCTATAAAAGGAGAGGCACCCCATTGCTCTTCTTTGGACATAAGTGAGACAACAAGTCTCTCTCTCTCTCTCTCTCTCTTTCTTTCTCTTTCTCTCCCTCTCATGGCCGTCCACCATGGATGCCCTAGAGAGGCTCTCCATCGCCGCGGCACCGTCGTTATGCTGCCCGAGAACTCCGTCTACTTCGGCATGCCTTGCTTGTGAAGAAGACGTCGGATCTCGTGTGTCGAGATCAGGAGATCCACCGCTTGGATCATCAACATGGATTGCGAGAAGCACGCGGTTCATCCCCGCGCTCGCAAGCGTCTCCTCCGTCGGATCGGACTTGAGACAGGAGGTCTCTTCGTTTAGAGACTCGATTGCAACCACGCTTCAAGAGGTAAACCTAATACTTGTTTGTGGTTAGACGAAACGATCCGAGAAGTGTTCTTGGATCATGTGGTTTCGTCATATGAAAATTTTTAATTTACGCTGCATATAGAACAACTAGTACGACTAGTCGTTCTTCGTCGTATTCGATGCGACGCTCACGCTTCCGTGATGCACTTGAGGATCTAACCATATCCTTCAGCAGCGGGAGACTCAGCTACATTGGTTAGAGATCCCAAGGATACATGACTACACTGGCCATGGTCCATTCTCTTCTTCCCCCTCTTCTTGAGCCGGTTGCACATGAACTTAGAAGGGAATACCCCACTTCTCGAGGAAAGAGTTGCTAGACCGAGGCATTAGAGTTACCGGGTTGGGGGAGGTTGTTTCTTTGTTACTTCTGAGGTGGGGAGCTACAAATCGCTTACACCATACAAGTAAAGATTCATGGTCATTAGAGTTTGTCTATGTATACTTGTTTTGATCTGGTTTATTGAGGAGTCTTGACCATAGATTGGTGGAACTTAGAGGCTGTTAAGTTTTAAGCTTAAATCCAAATACGGTTCCGACAAACTAATAATCCAAAGGTCCGACTGAGCTCCATATTTCAATTTAATGTAGGAAAGTTTAATAATCAACCATGATTTCGCCTCTTTTTCTTTTTCTTTCTATTTTGCACTTCTTTTTTCAAATAAGTGTTTCCTAAGGGACTAGCAAAAGTAAAGTATAGGGGGGGTGATGAATCCCAATTCATCACTCTTTATTTCTATATTTTAGCTAGAAACCTTAGCCAAATACCCTGTAAATAGATGTAAATATCATAAATTGCCAAAAAACATGCATCATGTAAATATGCATAATTAGCATGTTTTTGTGCCAAAATAAAGGAGTAAAGAAACACAAGAAAAAGAGAGAAATATTTAGAATAAATATTGAGTGACCTAATCCCAAGTGAGGCTTCAAAAGAGGGATAGTCAATTGGCTCAAGAGGAAAAACTCCTTATATATATGCTGCACCATGTAGATATGTGGTACAAATGCACTCAAAAAAATGTGTGCAAAAAGAAAAGAACTCCAAAAAAGTGGTGGGTAGGATTGAAAATTTAATAATCCCACCGGAGTGTATATAGTCAAATAAAGCAAAAGCTTATGTCATCCATGTTCCATCTCATGAAGCTTGCAGCGGGAGACTCAGCTACACTGGTTAGAGCTCCCAAGGATACATGACTACACTAGCCATGGTCCATTCTCTTCTTCCCCCTCTTCTTGAGCCGGTTGCACTTGAACTTAGAACGGAATACCCCGCTTCTCGAGGAAAGAGTTCTAGACCGAGGCATTAGAGTTACCGGGTTGGGGGAAGTTGTTTCTTTGTTACTTCTGAGGTGGGGAGCTACATATCGCTTACACCGTACAAGTAAAGATTCATGGTCATTAGAGTTTGTGTATGTAGACTTGTTTTGATCTGGTTTATTGAGGAGTCTTGATCATAGATTGGTGGAACTTAGAGGCTGTTAAGTTTTATGCTTAAATCCAAATAAGGTTCCGACAAACTAATAATCCAAAGGACTGACTGAGCTCCATATTTCAATTTAATGAAGGAAAGTTTAATAATCAACCTTGATTTCGCCTCTTTTTCATTTTCTTTCTATTTTGTACTTATTTTTCAAATAAGTGTTTGCTAAGGGACTAGCAAAAGTAAAGTATAGGGGGGTGATGAATCCCAATTCATCACTCTTTATTTCTTTATTTTAGCTAGAAACCTTAGCCAAATACCCTGTAAATAGATGTAAATATCATAAATTGCCAAAACACATGCATCATGTAAATATGCATAATTAGCATGTTTTTGTGCCTAAATAAAGGAGTAAATAAACACAAGAAAAAGAGAGAAATATTTAGAATAAATATTGAGTGACCTAATCCCAAGGGAGGACTCAACATGGGCCTGACCGCAAAAGAACCCAAGTAGAGAGAGATAAGGTCATTCATACATGTACATACCCCCATATATTTAAATAAATTTATTTTCCTCAAAATAAGAATTAAAAAGTGTTTCTCATATCTTGTACATACTTGTAAAAATAAAACTAAAATAAAAATGGGAAAAATAAAAGAAAAATAAAAAGAAATAAAATTCTCTCTCATCAGTGTATATAAACCACGTATATACAATAAAATACCTATTTATTTTCTCCTTGTTAATAATTAATAAAATCCAATGAAAATATATTTTTATACTCCATATTTTATGATGTAAATAAATAAAAGAAAAATCATAAAATTAAAAACAAAAATAAAAATCATTTTCCACCTTGTATATATACCATGTACATGTGTATATCAACCTATTTATTTAACCCATGTAAATACATCATAAAAATAAAATAAAAATACCTTGTTAATCCAAATTTTATGTTATAAATAAATAAAATATAATTTTGGAATAATTTTACAAAAATAAAAAATTAAAAATAAAAATAAAAAATACACATATGTATATACCTATATATAATAATATATTGTAAATACATTATATATTTTTCAAAAAAATAAGTCACAAAAAAATAATTTGAAAAATAAGAAACATTTTTCATGTTTTAAGTTTTTTGAAATAAAATCATTTACTAATTTTAATTGAATTTACAAAGAAATAAAAAATGGAATAATCCCATTGGTCAACAGGGGATTGTTGACCCCCGGTCAACTCTCCCCCCAGGACCACTTGGTTCGCGGATCTTGCCCGACCTGATTTCTCAAATTTTTTGCGGCGTGATCCGATCTCCAAATAACCAAACCCCGTGCCCCGATTGAAGTTCTCACATATGTGATCCATGCCCAACGTTTCTCCTAGGGATCCGTGCTTCACTGAACCCAGCCAGAATCCTCCTTAGCGGACCCTTCCTACTATTTAGCTACTCCTCTGCCGCACTTTTCATGCCATCTTTGGCCTCCGCCTTTCATCACTGGACCTACAATCTCTTCCCCAGAGTGACAGCTGCCCGAGGAGAGTGGTGCAGTGAGGAGGGAGTGGCCCTAACCACTGATCCGACGATTCCCATCGTCGTGCACTTTCGCGAGGTGCGCCTTAGCCTCGGGACCCGACGACCACTTGAGGCTAAGACCCAGGAGCTTCCTTATCTCAACCCTAGCTGACTTCGATCACTAGGTAGCTTCGTTACCCCCTAGATTAAATTAATTTCCAATTATGCCCAATTTGCGCCGCCGGCAGTTGCCGGCTAATTCACGCCATCCTGCTCATCTATTCGATCATCGGACCACTGATTTACCTTCGCGAGACCCCTACCCACGTTCCTCACCCATCCGATGAACATGTCTCGCCTCGGAGCAGGATCTCGAGTCTCCTCCGCCGTCGCCTCGCCGGAGACCACTCTTCGCCCTCATCTGACCACCCGTTCCACACCTAACCGGGTCGAGGCATTTTGTCCTCGACCCAGGAGTTCTTCTGTGCCCTTTTTTAGATCAACGCGACCCATTTGAGGGTCCAGCAGTCCAGGCACAGGAACTTGGCTCCTCCGCCGTCGTCGGAGCTCCCTGAAGTGTCTCGGCCTCATCGGAGGCACCCACCAGCTGCGGAAGGGTCCGAGCGTTCTTCTCCATATCTCAGCAGCTCCGAAGAAGGTCCCGAGCACACTGAGGGAGCCGGCGAAGTTCGCCAGATTTGAGTTCTTCCAGGACCCTCTTTCACCGTCTGATCAACCGTGAGGAGTTCGCAGCCGTCCGATCTTCATTTGGGCTCGATCTGAACCGATCATCGACGAAGGGGTGCCCTCGCTTCTCAGTCGTTGGATCTACACGTGGCACCCCCTCGTCCATCGGATCATAATAAAGGGGTAGTATTACTTAGGCCCCTCTGTTTATTGCATTTATAGTTTAGTCCTATAAATATTTAGTGTAGTTGTTTTTATTTTGGATATTTTGCACATTGGACCTAGATGTTTAGTTTATTTGCATTTTAGTCCCTATATATGTGAGCCACGTGCGTCGACACGTGAGGATTTGGGTTATTTGCATATTTCATCCTACGTTCCTATGTGTTATTGATTGCATCTTTATAAATAGGAATTACACTTGTACCCCTATGTGTCTGGATCACGTGTGTTGCGCGTGTGTTTTGGGCTTTTTGCAAGTTTGGCCCCTGAGCTTTTTACACATGTTATTGATTGGCCCCTGAAAATATGTTCCTTTGCATTTAGGTCCCTGTGTACTTTGTGCCTTGTTTTGATTGAATAAAATAGCAAATTAAATCTAAATTAGGTGAAATTTGGATACGTGGCTCATGTCACTGTGTAAAAATTTCCCTAAATTTTTGGGACATTTTTGAGGCTTTTTACTATTTTTAAAGTTTAAAAAATACACATTTTTGTTACTGTTAAGGATGGCTCCTGCACACAGCCAAGAGAAAAAATGAAGATGTCGAACAGGGCTAGAAAGATGGCAAGCGACCTTACGTGACGCATCTCTATGCGCGCCGAGGCGAGAGGACCACTGACTCCTTTTGTTCTAATTCCCGGCCCCGCTCAGTCAAGTCAATCAGGTCAAGGTGAAAGCTGACTAGAAGCTAAGAAAGCTGGTGCTTCAGTGGAATAGGGCCTCTGGGAGGCGATGCAAGAGAAAGGTCAGTCACTCCACACAGGAAAGTAGAGACCGGAAAAACAAGCCGACGGGCAGCAGACAGATCAGAGCTAGGGGCTTAAAGACTCACATTACAAAAAAACACACTTCAAAGCCGCCAGTCGAAGACCCTAGAACCAGGAGCCGCCTTCGCTTCTCTATGGCTTCTTGCCTCTTCCCGGACTTCTTTCTCTGCGGTTGAAGTGAATAAGCACAAGTGAACTGTCGACCAGCGGTCATAATCTGTTTGGAAAAGAAAATCAAACAAAAATATAAAAACAGCTTTAAAAAATCTAAAAAAATTAGTTATAGTTAGTTTTGGTGTATTTTAGCTTCTGTCAGATTTTTGTGCCATTTAGATTTATAAAAACCCTAAAAATGGAAAAACCCTAAAAATCTTATAAAAATTCTATAAAAATCAAAAAAATACAAACACTTTTTCCGTAGTTTAGTTTTTTATATATATTTTACACAAAAATTGCCTCCAGACTTTTATAGATCAATTTGATATTTTTAATTGATCTTTCAAGTCTGGGTGCACAGTAGCCCTCATTTTCATTCTTTCTTGATTTTTAGAAAATCAAATAAAAATTGAAAAATTCTGAACAATTCACCAAAAACACTTTAAAATATTAAAAACACAAAAATAATTTTGTTAGTATTTTCTGTATATTTTTGAGTGTTTTTAATAATTGTCGAAGTTTCTTGTTTTCTCATTTTCATATAAAATTAAAAACAAAAAATTTAAAAATAGTTAAAATCCACCAAAAATATATTTCCCCTTATTTTTCGATTTTTGACTACTTCATAGACAGTCCGATCCTGGTCGCTAAACCAGGTTAATAAAAGTAGCGAGGACCGCTATCTTGATTTCATTGATTTATATCTTTATTTGGCGGTTCCTTATCATATTTTCTTGATTAATCGAACCGCGAGATCCGGGTCGCAATGACCCTTGTTTTTACCTTTACCCGGATTTTGTGGTATTTTTCGGTCATCCATATCATACCTTCAAATTCTGGTCATGCTTCCAAAGCACGACGACCATGCTTGGAATTTGATTGGTCCCAATACCTCATGAGTGAGTTCATATCTTCCGGTTCATAAGTGAACCTGTATGATCCCTTTGAGAGATTGTATTACTCATATGCCCTTACATGCACACCAGATCGCCGGTGTATAGACCTTGGTTAGATCATTAACCTATTGGTATGCCAAATGTACACACTCAGACATATAGCAACACATCTGTCTCCAGTCAGAGGATGTGTGCCTATGCTGTGACAACATTCAACATAGGACTTAGGTTTTGTCGATCTCGTTAAGTCAACCCTTTGACCTAACTAATCTGACACCTCTGAATCACTATTCCCATGCAGAGGACCTGCATCAAGGGGTCGGTCAGATATCAGCCTTTGTGAGAATAGATTGCCATCTCCTACTCAGGATGGAGATCATCTCTTAATAACCATTTGACGGTGCTTGATGAGTCCTCTATCTAATTCTTTAGATATTCATCCAAACACCATCCTCTATGATTCATTTAATGAATCAACAACTATATGGTCATCAAGATGGCCATGGTACATAATCCTAATTGTACAGAGGGACCGTATGGTGCATTCATTCATTTAATTTCATAAAGGGAGTGAAAACAATCAATAACTTTTATTGATAAAACATACAAATTACAATAACATTTATTGTAAGAATGGTTCTCCTGGGGCTCACATGTCCAACAATCTCCCACTAGCCCTCAAAACCATTCAGGCACAATCCGTAAACCCATACTTATTACATGATGGTCGAAAACCTTCTGTGTCAGAGGTTTGGTAAGAGGATCAACAACGTTGTCGGTAGAGTCCACCTTAGTGATGATGATATCACCACGCTTTTGAATCTCCCGAATGATGTGGTATTTCCTTTCCACGTGCTTTCTCTTTTGATGGCCTCTGGGTTCCTTTGCCTGGGCAATGGCTCCCGTGTTATCGCAGAGTAACAGGATGAGAGTATCAGAGGAAACTAGGCCAAGCTCCAAGATGAACTTGCGCAACCACACTGCCTCCTTTGCAGCATCCGATGCGGCAATGTATTAGTCTTCTCTTGTTGAATCCGCCATAGTGTCCTGCTTCTTGCATTTCCAAATCACAGCACCACCATTCAATGGGAATACAAACCCTGATGTTGACTTTCGATTTTCAATATCCGACTGGAAGTCTGAATCTGTATATCCCAGGACTTGGAGATCACCATCTCCATAGATCAAGATGTAATCTTGCGTGCGTCTTAGATATTTGAATATGTTCTTTACTGCATTCCAATGTTGCTCTCCATAGCAGGATTGGTAACGACTTTCCACTCCTACTCCATGGCAGATGTCTGGCCTAGTACACATCATGGCATACATTAAGCTTCCTACAGTTGATGCATAGGGGCATCCAGCCATAGCCTTCTTTTCCTCAACACTTTGAGGAGCCATCCCTTTTGAAAGATGGATACCATGTCTAAGGTGAGGAATCCTTTCTTGGAACTATCCATACAGAATCATTCAAGAATCTTCTTAATGTACCCATATTGTGATAATCCCAATTTCCTCTTTTCTCGGTTTCTGAACAACTTTAGTCCTAAGATGTAAGAGGCTTCTCCAAGATCTTTCATCTCGAAGGTATGGGATAGCCAAATCTTCACACTGGTCATCATTCATGTATCATTCCCAATGATAAGGATATCATATACGTAAAGCACGATGAACACAATGGCGCTCCCACTAAGCTTCTTGTACACATAAGGTTCATCAGGATTCTGCACAAAATCATAACTCTTTATGGTTTCAGCAAATATGATGTTCCAGCTATGAGAAGCTTGTTTGAGCCCATAGATGGATTTCTTTAGCTTGCATACTTTTCCATCCTCAACTATGAAGCCCTGGGGTTGCTCCATATAGATATCCTCCATGAGGTATCCATTGAGGAAAGCTGTCTTGATGTCCATCTGCCAGTTGTCGTAGTCAAGAGATGTAGCTATATCTAGTAGTGTCCCGATGGACTTAAGCATATCCACAGGAGAGAACATCTCATCGTAGTCGATGCCTTCTCTCTTTGTGTAGCCCTCGGCCACAAGCCATGCTTTGAAAGTCTCCACTTTCCCATCGGGTCCCCTTTTTCTCTTGAAGATCCATTTACACCCAATGAGTTTCACCCACTTAAGTGGATCCTCTAGGGTCCATACACCATTTTTACGTATGGAGTTTCTGACTTCATTGCTAACATCCATCTATCCATGTTATGATCCACGAGTGCTTCATCAAATGAAGAAGGATCATCGTCAGTCTCACCTGACACATGGAATCCATATCTTTCAGGTGCTGCAACCACCCTCGAACTCCTTCAAAGAGGTATGGGTGTTTCATCTTTATTTATTTCTTCAGTTTCTGGTTCAAGAATCTCAGAATCCTCAGTGGATTCAATGAGTTCCTCTACTTCATTTTTGTCTTGACCTTTAAGGAAATCATCCTCCATAAACTTCACATCTCTAGAGATAAAAATCTTTTGGGTCTAAGGGTCATAAAGTGGATTTCCAATACCATCTTTAATATACCCAATGAAGTAACACTCACAAGTGCAAGATTCTATCTTACTTGCGTCCAAATTCTTCGCATGGACCAAGCAACCCCAAACCCTCAAATGTTTAACACTAGGTTTGTTTCCATACCAGAGCTCGTGAGGAGTCTTGGGTACAGATTTGCTAGGAATCTTATTCAGGATATATATTGTAGTATCTACTACATATCCCCATAAACTAAGAGGTAAATGTGCTTTACTCATCATTGAATGGACCATGTCCATGATGGTCCTGTTGCATCTTTCGGCACACCATTAAGTTGGGGGGTTTCAGGGGGGAGTGAGATTGGAGACAATTTGATTCTCTTAAGATATTCCTTGAATTCATCTGAGAGGTACTCACCACCTCAGTCAGATCAAATCCGTTTAATCTTCCTATTCGTTTGGTTCTCAATCGAAGCCTTAAACTCTTTGAACTTTCCAAAGGTTTCAGATTTATGATGTAGTAGGAAGATAAACCCGTATCGTGAATGATCATCATTAAACATCAATAACATCGATATCCTTTTCGAGTCGCGTTACTGTAGGGACCACATACATCAGTATGTATAAGGCCAAGAATACCTACGCATCTTGTAACATTGTTACGGAAAGGCATTCTGGTCATTTTACCTCGAATGTAATGATCACAAGTAGGTAAAGATTGAACCTGTAGAAAATCTAAAGGTCCATCCTTTATCAATCTATTAATCCTATCAACAGATAAATGACTAAGCCTTTGATGCCAAATCACATTCGAATGATTTCCATTCTACCTGGATCTTTTAGGGTTCTTATTAGTGGTAGTAACATTCATGACACATTCATCAATGCATAATTCATAGAGACCACCAGAAGTCAAAATACCATCCACAATAAATTTATCATATTGATTAATGACTAACTTATTACAGAAAAGGAAGGAATATCCATTTCTAACAAGTTTAGATACAAATATCAAGTTCCTCCTGACTTCAGGTACATAAAGACACTCTTTAAGTACTAAGACTTGACCACTAGATAATGATAGTCGGCAGGTCCCGATGGCGACTGCTACAACACTTGCATCAATATTCTGGGAAGTTACACCGCCAGTGCCCAGGCTTCTTGCAGTGGTGACAGACATCTGTCTTCTTCGATGTCATTAGTGCGGAAGCATTAGAAGATGAACCAACTCCTTGATTATTCTTCTTTCTCTTCTGGGGTGGGACCTTCCGAGAACCTTGCTTCCGACCGCGCTTTCCTTTTAATTGTGCAACCATTGCACTAGCAGAGGGGCCATCCTTCCTCATTACGTCTTCAGTAGACTTTAATGCAGCTAATAGCCCAACGTTAGTAAATTCAGCTTTGCTTATGTGGAACGTGACAACAAAGTTGTTGAAATACTTAGGAAGTGACAACAGAATGAAGTCAGCTTACATGTCTACGTCCATGTCAGCTCCTAGGGTTTTTAATTCAGAAAGGTACCCAAACATTTCGAGTATATGCTCTCTGACAAAGGTACCCTCCTGCATCTTGTAGCGAATAAGCTCTCTCATTATATTATAACGCTGTGTGTGGTTTACATCATCGAACATTTTCCTCAGATTCGTTATAATATCATAGCAAGAGGCCATTTCCACATGTTGCTTTTGCAGCACATTGGACAATGAACCCAGAATATAACATCTTGCTAGATTATGATCTTCATCATATTTTTCATTAAATTTGATATCCTCCGCAGTCGTTGGGTCTGCAATCTTGCCCTTGTATAACACATATGAAATGCGCTCTGCATAAAGGACAACATCCAAATTTCGGATCCAATCCGAATAATTTGTTCTGGTCAGCTGATTGACCTTCAGGAGCCTACTCAGTGGGTTCATGGACTTCATTTTCTAAAATTAAGAATGTACTATATTAGAGCATATAAGTGATTATCTATTCATTTTTAAAACATTTGATTAAGGCTTTTTAAATCAAATTTATCTTGCTATGTCAACTTTGAAAGATTATTCCCTTATTGTGTTTCAGAGTAAGAGATATACTTACCGCTATATCTCAAGCAAGATCTGGGATCTCCTCTCTATCTTTATCACATCCCAATAATATGAGAACTTGTGACTCGAATAAAGAGAAGCGGGAACACATTCCACCTTGCAAGTCCAACTTGCATTTCCCAATTCGGTCTTTAACACCGGGGCCCACGACCCCTAAGATGATGTTGACCTGTTGTTAATTGAACAACCGCCAATAGGCTTAATACTCGCTATACACAATCCAATATCGCCCCAATAATATGAGGACTCGATATTGGGGTCACTACGTATACAGCCTTACTCTTTTGAGAAGCAAAGAACCTGATCCAAATAAATCATATATAGGATCTATCACTTCGGACATACGTCTCCTATATACAATATCTGGAAACGGAATCCTTTGCCTTGACGGGAGACCATGGATGTCACTTATGTGATCCTCCACCTCATATTCATATTATAATTAACTATCACGAATCATATTCACATAATTAATTCTTCCAAGGGAAATACACATCTATTCATAATAGAGTGCTTTTAATTGGATATAATCAATTTAATCATATTAACTTAATTATCAATCTAATTTTCAATCAACAAACTTGATTATTTCTTGAATAGTAGGTATAATCTCAAAGTATGTATTATTAGAATTTTAATAATTAGAAAAATACACCGTGATTTCTCTAGCATTATCGAGTCCCTACCCGCTCTCATGGCTAGTACTGACAAGAGTAGGACGGACCTCAAGCGGTGCGACCCGCTACAGCAACGCTCCCTGATTAATCACCATTCATCACTCTTTATTCCTTTATTTTAACTAGTAACCTTGGTAAAATACCATGTAAATGTTTGTAAATAGAATGAATTGTCAAAATGCATGCTTCATGTAAGTAACTATAATTAGCATGTTTTTGCAAAAAAATAAAGGAATAAAGTAATAAAGAAAAAGATGGAAATATTTAGAATAAATATTGAGTGACCCAAACCCAAGGGAGGGCTCAATATGGGCCTGACCGCAAAATAAAGTGAGTAGAGAGAGATAGGGGCATTCATCATTGTATAAATTCCCCTCTTAGTGTGTATATTTTATTTTCCAAAAATGAAAATATATATATGTGTTTCCCATATTTTGTACATATTTATAAAAAATAAAAAAATGAAAATTAAACATAAATAAATTCTCTCTCTTCCCCTTGTATATACCATGTATATATGTACCTCTATATATTTATTTTACCCTTGTAAATACACAATAAAATTAAATAAAAATTATTTTGAATCCCATATTTTATTTTGTAAATGAATAAAATATAAAATAGGGATAATTGTACAAAATAAACAATTAAAAATAAAAATAAAAAATACATAGGTACAAATACATGTATATAATATAATACTATGTATATACATTAATTTACTTTTCAAAAAAAAAAAATCCCTAAAAATTACTTTGAAAAAAAATAAACATTTTTCATGTTGAAATTTTTTCAAAATAAAATTATTTACTATTTTAAAATGACTTTTTAAATAATTTTCCAATGTAATTTTTCCATTTGTCCATGGGGGATTGTTGACCTCCGGTCAACTCTCCCCCTAGACCACTTATAGGCGGATCTTCGCGCCGAACCGACTTCTCCGAATTATCGCGCCTCGATCCAACCGCCATTCACCCATACCCCGGGCTCCGATTGCTGATGTATGATCCATGACACACACCCGCCATTCTTCCTAGGGATCTGTGCACCACAATTAGCACCCGACTCCCATCTTCTCGGACCCCTACCAGTATAAAGCTTCGCCTCCTTCCACCATTTGACACATCTTTGGCCATCCCCTTTGGTTCCCAGGACCTCCCTTCCTCTTCCTTGAGTGAAAGCAAGCGAGAGGGATCGATTGCAGCGAGGACCAAGGGTGATAGCCTCAGATACGGTGGTCATCGTCGTCGTGCTCCGCCCATTGGCGAGCTCGAGCCTCTAGAGGCGTCGCTCCATTGAGGTAAGGACCCCAGAAGGACCAGGACCTCCATCATAGACGTTTGCACCCATCAGGTAGCCTCAATATCCCTTTAGATTAGCTTTAATCTTGATTCTTCGATTTTGCGCCGACGGCCTCTGCTGGACAATCCACTCTGCTCCGACCATCCTTTCGATCATCCGACTATCGCATCATCTTCACGAGACCTCTCCGCACCTTCTACGCCCTCCTATCATCTTGGTTCGCCCCGGAACCAAGACTTATGTTTCCTCCGTCGTTGCCTTGCCGGAGACCCCCTCTCCGCCTCATTCGATCACCCCCTTCGCCCGCTAATGGGTTGAGGCAATTTTCCCTCGACCCGTCTTGCTTCCTTTGCGGGTACCAAGGCTTAAGATCCTCATTTGGAGGCTCGACTATCCAGAAACAACTGATCCAGTTCATCCCCATCGCCGGAGCTCCTCTGACGCTCTCGGCCCCATCCGAGCAGTCCACCAGCTGCGGATCACCTCCAGCTTCCATTGCCATATCTCAGCAACAGCAGAGGGCCTCCTGATCGCGCGTATTGGACCGGAGAAACTCGCCGGCGACTTGTTCTTCAAGGGTCCTCCAACATCGTTCGATCGTACCCCTCGTCCCAGATTATATCTCCACCATTCATCTGCGCGGGTCTTTCAACCGTTGATCCATCTGAGGATCAGATCCGAGCTGCACATCAGCGAAGGGGTGCCATGCATCATGACCGTCCGATCTGAAGAGGACGCCCCTTAGTCATCAGATCTTTTAATAAAGGGGTAATTATCTCTTAGGCCCTTGTTCTTTTTGCATTTATAGTTTAGTCCTGTAAATATTAAGTGTAGTTGTTTTTGTTTTGGTCAATTTGCACTGTGGACCTTATACTTTCTTGTATTGGCGATTTAGTCCTTGCGAGTGTGGAACACATGCTTCGACAAGTGAGTTTTGTCGGCTAATTGCATGTAAGGGCTTGTGTTTTCTGTCTGTTATTTGGATATTTGCATATATACCCCTATGCATAATGGAATTGGAGCATGTGTGGAAATTGATGTGAAATTTGCATTAATACCCTTATAGTTCTTGCATGTGTTTTGTTTTAGCCCTGAAACTTTGTTTTTCTCGCAAATAGGTCCTTGTGGACTGTTGCTTGTCTTTTGAGTGAATAAAATACCAAATTAACTCCAAATCTTGCGAAATTTGGAAACATGGCTCTTGCCACTGTGTAAAAATTTCACTATTTCTTTGGGGCATTTTTATTACTGTTTGCTATTTTTAAAATTCCAAAACCCATGTTTTTGTCACTGTTTGAATTATAAAATCCACTAAAAATATAAAAATTCATCTAAAAATTATAAAACAAATTAGATACTGTTTGTTTTGTTGTTTACTTGCTTCAACCCAATTTTGGTTTGATTTGGATTTATAAAACACATAAAAATCACAAAACCCTAAAAATCTAATAAAATTTCTTAAAAATTCAAAAAAAAATCAATTTTTGTTCCTGTACCATAGTTTTCACTTCTAGTTGTCATAAAAGTGGTCTCCAGATTTTTAGAGACTAATTATATATTTTTAATTAGCCTTTCAAATCTGGCTACACATTGATTCTGATTTTCAGCCTTTTCTTATTTTTATAAAATCAATTAAAAATTACAAAATTCTTAGAAAATTACCAAAAATGCTTAAAAATACAAAAAATACAAAAATAATTTTATTTTAATTTTTTGTCTTGTTTTTTAATGTTTAATAGATTGTTGATTGTGTGCTTTTTACCCCTTTCCATTATTTCCTTCACAATTAAAAATTATAAAAAAATTTAAAAATATAAAATCCACCAAAAAAATACATTCTATTACTTTATTCATTTTCTGACTACTTCGTAGGCCACTTGGCCAATCTGTGCTCCTTGAGTTTGACCCAGGTCGCTATACCAGGTTAAATAAATAGCAAGACTGCTTATTCGGATTCCTTGTTTGATTACTTATTTGGTGGTCTAATTTCCTTGAGTGGTCGATTTTCGAGGGATTGAGGTCGCAATGACCCGTGATATTTATCTCCCATAGTCTCTCGTTGATTTCTTCGTCATCACTCCCCGACTAGACACCATGTCCACCTGAGGAATTGATAATGCCAAATAGATCATTGTGTTCTTTGAGATGCTCATCGGTTTTTCAACCAAAATTATACCATATAACATTCATCAAAACCATTTTGATAATATTACAAGGAGATTTGCTAAAGGAATCCCCAATACTATTCAAGCGATAGGGTTTTGCATGTAAAAGTTGTCCTACAACTATTGTAGGATAAACTAGAGGTTTGCAACGTTTGTTGATGATTTCACATCAATCAATTATGATCAAGATCAATTATCTTATCATATTGGTGAGTGAAATGTCATTAAATGAAAATTTTATTTCACAAATATTTATTAATAATCATTTCTGAAAATTAACAATTAATTTTCATCAATTTATTTGAATGACTATCACAAGGTTCATGATCAAGTTTGTCAATTTTCAGCAGTGACCCCTACTCACTAAAATCAGCATATCTTAAGCAATTTAAATACAAATTACGCAAAAGCAGTTCCCTAAGATTGATAATTTAATTTATGACAGAATCCAAGTAATATTTCACGCATTTCTAGGAGCATCAAAACAGTAATTAACCCATTAATTATGTTTAGATTCGCAGTTCCTGCAACAGTGAATACATGTTTATTCAAAGAGCCATATCTAGAGCAAATGGACAAATTACATAAACTCAGATCCTATGGATTCCTTATTTAATGAGGAACAAAATTCAATTGAATATTTTGTGTTTAAACAATTTAAAGAGTGCCGAAAAATCCTATTAAACAGAGGTGCGAATATTGAAATGCGATAAAACTTTCGCAACCCTTACAAACCCAAGTCGTCCTAGGTTTATAGATCGTATCAAAAACCTTTCCAACCTAAGTCTCTGATACCACCTGAAGGATATGTGGAATCCTCAAGCGCATCATGGAAGCGTGATGATCGCATCTTATGCGATCGGGGCGACTAGTCGTACGAGACGATAGGTGTGCTGGAATTTAAAAATTTTAAATCATGAGATGAAATCACATGATCACACGGACATTTCTTGGATCATTTCATCTAACCACAAATTATTAGAAATACCTCTCGATGCGTGGTTGCGATCAATAGAGTTCTAAAGCAAGAGATCCTCCTAATGAAGTCCGATCTACGAAGATGGCACTTGCGGGCGCGATGATGAGATGCGTGCTTCCCACAATCCTTGATGAAGATCCAAGCCTTGAATCTCTTGATTTCGTCCAATGAAATCCGATGACTCCTTATAGATCAAGAAACTCCAAAGAAGATGGAGATCCACAAGCAGTCGAAGCAACACGACGGTGTAGCAATGATTATTATTCCCTCAAGATCACAAGGTGGACGGCCACCTTTTGAGAGAGATGGGTGAGAATGAGAATTGAGAGAGAGAGAGAGACAGTAGGCGTGTACAATACATATATTCCAAAGGGCTAGGGTTTCCCTCTTTATATACTAGTTTGGGTGTCCATGGATCACAATCCATGGCATACACAAAATCAACGGTTGGATTGATATGTCTTTTTAATCAATGGCCATGATCATTGTTGTTCAAAACAGAACATAATAATTTGTATTAAATTAAATATATGTTGCATTATCATCAACATAATTTAATTCAATAAAATCAATTATCACAATATAATAAGATAATAACTAAGAATTGATAATAATCCACCCCTAAAAATATGGGGCGTCACCAATGACCAATTCATGGGTAACACCACCTCATTTTGGTGGTGGATTATCTCCTTTTTATTTTATCTTATTCTCTCTTAATTATTTGCAACAGCATTTACTACAAATTTATCGACTAAATTAATTCTGAATTAATTAGTGAATACATTAATCATGCCATTGAAAATATGTGAATCATATTCAAAACCCAAACAAAATTGTAAATTACATTTCCAATTAATTGCCTAATCTGAATCCAATTCACATTAATAATTAATAAATGCTTATTTACAAAATGCTCTCTCTAATATATTATAAATCATATTCATAATGTACCATAGATACTATGGATAACATGGAGAAGCACAATTAACTCTACAATAGGTGATTTTTCAGGAATTTTTAGAGCAACAGTTAATCAAATAAAAATTTCAGAACAAGAAATGGGAAAATTATGAAATTTTCCACAAAAAATTAATTATTAATAAACCATTGATCTCAAAAATGTCCACAAGATGTCAAGATGTAGAGAATTAATTGACATACACAATGCTAATTTTTGATAAATAAAATGATGCAGAGAAGAGGTTCAAAATGAAGGGGGAATACAAGGGTATAACTGCAATAAAATAAATATAAATAAAATATGCAGAAGAGCCTAGATGTAATTACCGAAGAGTTGAGGGTTTTTTTTCGCAAAATTCTCAGAGGTCACGTGCAACGCACGTGACCCTAGTCATTGTGGATCTTTATGCAAATAACCGAAGTGGAAGGGGGGCTCCTGTAATTTGCCTGCGGTCACGTGCGGAGCACGTGACTCGGGTGACACTGGTTGACGTCCCCCCATGCACGTGCGAAGCACGTGCGGGGGTCTCAGGCCTGGCACCCGGTCGAGGCGGCCTAAGAGAGGCGGTGGGGCGGTGCTGGTGAACGCACCACCTCCCGCGGTGGTGGCGGCGTGGCTGGTGGGGGCAAGCGACTAGCAGAGGCAGTAGTAGCCAGAGGAGAATGATGGCGAAGTCGCCTTGTCGATGGAGACGTTGGTGGTCGGTGGAGTCAGAGAAGCGTTGGCGGAGTAGCTCGAAGACGTAGGTGATCGATGATGACGTTGGCTCGGAGGCGAAGGAGCCCCAAGCTGCTGGAGACGAAGGTGATGGTTGGCGGTGGATAACTGTTGTTGGGCTCGACGGAGGTAGCCGGAGTAGAGCAGCGATGGCGACGGGGAGTCGTGCTGCAGCGATGACTGGAGGACTTCGGATCTCTCCGCGGGTTGGAGGTGCCTGGAGCTTTCACCTTTGGCTGAGGACCCTTCTTCCTGATGAATCGTCGGATAGAGGCTTCTGTCAAAGCGGCGGAGGTTTTATAGGGGAGGTGTGTTGCCGGCTATGGAAGGGGGCGGCGAGATCTGAGGGTATGACGAGGGATTCGCGGAGGATCAGAGATTTGGCGGTGGCAAGATCTTTGGGATGCGGCGGGTGCGACGGTGCTCGATAGGGAAAAGGGGGAGTTTGATAAAGAATATGAACTCGGGTCGTCCGATCGGTCGAGATCGGATGGCCCAAGAAGGGCCACGTGGCAACCAAAAGAGGCAGAGAGAGGGTGGCGCCAGCTGGGCGCGTGTCTGGGAGGCACGTGCCCCGCACGTGCGAGCGCTTAATTTTTTAATTATTTTTATTTTATTTTTAGTTTTTTAATAAAAACTTATTAATTATAAAGATAAAAAATGGCTAACACGTGGCGGCTTCAGGAGCCGCCACTTGTCAGCACCTTAAAAATCGCAAATAAATTACTTTGTAAAATGCAAATGAAATAGTAAACGGCCTCGGATCGAAAATGTTTCTTCACGAAAATTGCTCGTCTCGATGAGATCTACATCTTTCATAAAGAAATTAAAACCAAATTATCAATTGCACAAATTGAGTTTTTGAGGTATCCCATGTACATTGAATACTTTGATTTTTTGAGTTTTATAATTTTTATGTCATTTTTAATCCAGATAAAAATCCGGAAAATATACGGTAAAATCAAGAATAAAAATAGACACATAATCTTGATTTTTTGGATTTTAATTAAAGTAGGATAAATATGTACATAAAATCAGGTTAAAACCGCTAAAATACAAAATGTACAAAAGAGGCCCAAAACCCAACTTTCTCATTTGAGATCCGTTCACTTGAACTTGGTCTTGTTTGAAGGTAATTGAATGTACATTAGTTGAAAAGTGAGTTGGATTAAAACATACACTAGATGAGGAAGATATGAGGTTTTTAGTCTGAACATCCTAGAACTAGGGTTTGGGTTTTTGGTCTACTTGTTTGGGTTAGTGATTTTTTGTATTTTTCATTTATTCTTGTTAGTTATATGTACATAGTGGAGGTGGTTTTGTATAATTCGGAGTTAGCACGAATGAGTTAAAAATCCGAGAAATTAGGCTATTTACAGGTGAATTTTGGCTCCTTATTTTGTGCATAAATTTGTGCTAAAATGCAATTCTTATGAAAACATGCATGAATGCTAATTATGTAGAATATATGCAAAAATGCTATTGATTTTGAGGTATTTGAGCTTAATAAATGAGATTTAGAGTGATGAATCCGAGATTCATCATCCTCCTATACTTAAACCATGCTCGTCCCTGAGCATGAAAAAGAAATGCCATGAGGTGAAATGAGATTGGGTTCCATACCAAGACCATGAGCTGAAGGTGAAAATGAGACTAGACTCGACTTTTGGGTTATTAGTGTGGCATAACTTCTATGAGACTTAGAATTTTAAAATCAACAGCCCTCAAGTTCTACATATCATTGCTACAGTTTCGGCTCAGAAGTCATCTTAGATCAATCCTCTTCACAAAGCATACCCTATGAACATTGAACAACCAGCTCATGTTTGTGAAGGTTTTAGCTCTTCCCATCCAGAATGCCGGATTACCATGCTCCTCTCCTCTCCAATAACTCGTCCTCGAGGAGTCAGATATTTCCTTCTAAGGTCTGTCGCGCTGTGTTCACAATCGAATTGGGGGAGAAGTTAGAAGAATGAGAAAAGAACCGGAGGGTGGCCAGTGTAGCTGAGTCTCCACCAAGATCTGCAGGTTTCTTGAAGCTTGGACATTTTTGGTCGGATATTTATTTGGTAGTTACTTCTTCGTATTTGGAATTTCTGGTGGTTCTGCTTGGATCTTGTTGTGCCCCTACGGATAGAGGATCTTTTTGTTTCCATACATTTTTTGGGATCATAGAAAAAATTGTGCCCAGCCGTCCATCCCTTTTCCGAAGCTATATTTCAACCCGTACTCTAGTCTTTAGATTTCCACGCTACTAGAAAGAAACTCACACAGTTTTCCAACATCCCGTCTGAGTTGAGCTAACTGCATAGTGCGGGAGTACAAATTAATTCCTTATTCCAGAGTTGTACTCAGAATGAAGAGACCAGGTTAGACACTAAGAGTCAAACGCTGCACATTGTTATGTGGAACTCAAAGAATTAAGTCAAAGACCTGAAGCTTCTAAAATCCAATTTCTCGGTGAAGTTCCTCTGAAAATTATGTGCATTAAGGTCAAGTCCAGACCACTCTCGGTTTCTGCTTATTACTCGGTTCAGAACCCAAAGACTTTTCACACATGCAAATGAAATGCTGGATGAAGTGCAGGTGTGTGAAATGCAGACACATCTTTTCTTTTGATTTTTTTATGCAAGGGTTTTTTGGGTTTTTTATGCAAAAATGAATAAGAAGCCATTTTTTTCAAAAAAAATTGGGCACAGTCGGTGTTAGTAGCAAAACTCTTTTCCTTTTTCTTTTCTTTTGTGTTGTTTTTTTTCAAATTATTTACCCACCCCGTAAATACATATAGACTTATGCGAAAGTACGAGATATGAGTAAAATATATACAAAGTATATATACAGACCTCCCTATACGTAGCGAGTGATGTGTCCTCAGAGCACAAGAAGAGTAAAGAAGACATAGCTCGGGCTAAGAGTAATAGAGTGAAAAAAGGAAAAGAAAGAGAACAAGATTTACAGAACCGCCCCCCTATACTTAGACTGTTCATAGAAGAAGAGCGGGAAAAATGAAGTGATCGGGGTATGTGAATGAGGAGAGTATATACAGATGGGCGTCGGTTGCCCCTATACTTAGGCTCTGGTCAGCCTAAGTGTAGAAGAAGGGTGGAATGATCGGAAGATAGGAGAAGGATGGTATACACAGATGGCATTAATCCCCCCTATACTTAGGCCTTGGCCTAAGTAGAGGAAGAAGCTGTACAAGTAGATCGATGTGGTCGGGAGGGAGGGTGGGTAGCCGATGATTTAAGGTGGTTTTCGACTGATCTTTTTGTGAGCATGCGGTGGGACATCGGTATAACGAGACGGAGATGAAGCATATGATTCCAACTATTATCATTGTGATCCTCAGAAAATCATGATGGATAGTAGATGAAACATTTGAGTCAGATGAAAGGTAGCCATCATCAGAGCTATCCTCAGAGTAATAGTATTTGAATTTAGACACACTCCAGTTATTCATGTCTTTTTGTTTCTTCAATTGTTCTTCAAAATTCATTCCTTTTTGGGATCAAGCGGTTTGTCCTCAAATGAATACTCAGAAGCACCAATCTCAGTCAGCTCATACGAAATAATTCCAGTGTACTTGAAGAGGGCAGGAGTATCAGCTTTGGATGAGTAGTAGTTAGGAACGGGAGTTGTCTAACGAGAATTAAATCTTGGATCCTTGCGAACATATGGTTTTAGAGCTGTCGAACAAACTTCACTCATGTACATTACCCTTTCCGGACTTGATGAGGGATCATCAGGAGATTCCTCTTCCGAAAGGTCAAATGTGACTTTCTTTTTCTTGTTTCGTGAAGGTGTCGGTTCACTTGAGTATCCAGATGAATAGCCATTGGAATTCTTATCCTTGGTCGGTTTTCAGGTTGTGTGTTTGTTCTTAGTTTCTTGAATGTTGGTGCACCCTCGATTTGGGATGAGTTGGTCAAGATATTCAGAGTAGGTTGCCTCTGGGTGCGACCATGCATGTCTCATGATCATAGAAGAAAGATTTATTTATTTTGAGATCCGCAGGAATTGAAACACTAGGGAGAGTTTCTGCATGTTCGTTCTTAATTGATTCGATGTTGGAGCATTCCTGTGTCGATTTGATGTAATCCATGTAGTCGGAGTAGGTCGACCTAGGATGTGCCCATTCATAAGTCTCCAGATCATATGATTCATATACATGATTCTCCATGGTGAGAGCAGCTGGGAATGAAGCAGGGGGGAGATTATCTAAACCAATAGTTTCATCAACAACCGCTATCTCGGATGTAGCAGTGGGGTAGGGCTCTTCTACCGCTTCATGGTTGCGGTTGTCGGGGACTTCATGGGTTGCCTCAGAAAATCTTGGTTCCTCAAAGACTGTGTCAGATCGAAGTGCTTCCAATGTCGTAAAATTGATTTGTCGAGTCTCACAATCAGTTATTACCTTAACCAAAGCTAAGAATGGCTTTCCGAGAATAATTGGAGACTGGATGAATTCTCCTTAACGCTCAATATCAATAATCGTGAATTCTACTTTGAGAGGAGCACCTTGGAATGTAATGATGACAGAAAAGATTCCTCTCGACCGTTTTATCGATCGATCCGCTAATTGAACGATCTCTTGTATCTTCCTGATTGGTACGAGTTTAAGTTCGTGAAATACAGAGGTCGGGAGGATATTAATTGGGGAATCGTCATCAATCCGGGCATGGGTGAAAATTGTGTCTTTGATTCCACAGTCAAATCTGGGCAACTGCTTCACTATGCGGCTTTTGGTTTTTCTCCTCAACACCAAGGAGGAGGCCATTGAAAAGATATGTCTTTCAGTCTTTGTCCGTATCCTGCCTGACTTTTTGATCATTAGTTTGTCCATTACAAATCCTTTAAGGTCGGGGAAGTGTTCAATGTCCTTTAGAAAGGGAAGTTCAAAATTTAATTTCTTCTCCAATGCTTCCTGTACAGCAGGATCCAAATTCCTTAGATCTTCTTCAGTCTCAATTTTTATGAAATTTTCTGGATTTTCGATTTTTTTGGTGTTTTTGAATATTCCTATTTTTTGGTATTTTCTGTGTGGTGTGATGATGTGGTGTCTTCCGTAGATGAGAAGGGGTCTTGATATTCTGAGTAAGTTTCAAAAGCATAGTTATTCCTAGGGGAGTAATATGCAGAGGTGTCGCTGTCAGAATTGTCCCTAGGTTTCTGAATATCCTCAAAATTTTTAACATGAGATCCAATCATTTCCTCATTCATTCTTATGTTTGAGCCACCATAGATTGTAATGAGTCGGTCGACGAATTTTTAAAATCTATCCTCCATTAATTCAAATCTTTTATTTATCTTCAAAATATCACTCTCAAAACTCTGTTCATGATCAATCATGGGAGCAGTTGGTTTGTGTTCAATAATTTCATCTTCCATTTTCCTGTAGGTGCTGAGAGGAGAATTTATTTGAATATCCAATATATAATCATTATTTTCTGAAAATTTCTCCTCAAAAAATATGGAAGGAGGATGCTTAGTGGAAGGGTTCTGCGGGAATGTGTAGGTCTCATACTCAACATGCCGTGACTCGGGCATGTCATCCTGGTTTGAGCAGAGTCTTCTTCCATGGTCATGATTCATCGTATCCTCGAATAATGGGGTCATATAGGGTGCTTATGTGCCGATCTCATCCATGTGGTCCTCTGTATATATAAGCTGATTAAATGAGTGATATTCAGGTTTGTCAATAGGGATTTGATCGTTGCGGTCAATCCAACGCTGATGATCATTAAGTGCGGGTTTTTCCATCTGGGTTTGGTTTCTCAGCCAGTCATGAGACTCAAAGGTATTTTGATTTTGAAATGGTTCATTAGCAAGAAATCGGGAATAAGACGGTTCAATCTAAGATGATAAGTGGTCATGTGTAGTCGGATGATTCGAGCAGGAAAACAATGAGGGGGACAAATTCATCCACGGGTGAAAGTCTCCCGCAAATATTGGAGGATTGTTGAAAGAAGAGGATGTATTTGATTTGGGCCTAACCGAGACAAATTCATTTTCATAGTATAGCTCTGATGGATTTTTAGGTAAATGTTCGGTCATTTTTGAAAGATCATAGAGGAATGATGGTTTGGGTTTGTAATGATTCTCATGATCTGGAAAAAGTTCCATGATAAGATTGAAATCAAGAAAGGAGAGAGATGATTGCACGGGATTGTCAAAAGAAATTTTATCAAATATGCGGCTTTTGATATCGGTTCATGCACACCAATGCAAACACAAAATCAAACCCCTGGTTCACCAACTCACACAATGAAGCCGTAGAGTTCAGCTATTATCTTTTCAATCTTAAGTTGGTGATAAATCAATCTTGGAAAGAATTTAGGGAGTTGTTAGGTGCCAAAATTTTCTTAAAGACTGTCCCGAATTCCTACGACTAGTTGCATCTACTTTCAGCCAGTAATGGACCGTAAAACGACTACCCGTGTTACTTAAGGACGGAGCCTTACGCAGTGTCCTTTCACCTACTCTGCTAAGGAAGTCCGAACCGATTACTGGCTACCCATATTTCTCACTGAGAAGTAGCTAATCATTTTTAAAATCAGTAGTCTGAATGAAAATTCGGGTTTTGTTTCTAGCCTTACGTGTCCTCTCTCGCTCACTCAGAAAAATAGAAACATCCAAGGTTAGGGTTGCTCTCTCGCAAAAACTCTTGATTTTATGGGTTAATTTAGAATTGGCTATATTTAGCAATCCCAATTTTAATTAGGTGATCACTAAAGAATTTAAGTGAGCAGAAACATAAGTCTACCATCCAGTCCCAATTTCCTTTTAGAATTATGTGATAAAACAAGAGGGAGAAATTTGGAAAAAGCAGATGCACGCGAAAACAATGATGTATGCTCAGTTAGAAGACTTACAGTGTATCCTCGCAATCTCCATGTGGGATGCTAGACAGAAATTGAAAATTTATTCTAAATGAATGCAAGCCGATGAAAACCGCACTTAAGCAGAAAGTTTTATTAGAGGGAAAGAATTGAGTTAAATTTTGGCTAAATTGAACGATCTATGTGCATCTCAGTTAATGTGAAGTGTGGCCTAATTTCTACGAGCACAATCAAGAAATTAAAATGCTTTGAGTGCCGTATGTGCAGGTCTATCCTAATCGACACTCAAGACGGGCCCCTCCCTCACCGGAGAGTGAAACAGGACATGATACACCACAAGAATAGTTCAAGGTCTTTTTATAGACGTGAGGGTCCAAACGGAAACCTTTGTAAATGTACAATTAATTATAAAAATTAAAAAGTTGCAGAAATAAAAAACCAAGACTCTACGCTCTCTCACGACTCGACTCGATCTTAATTTATTTGTAGTTTTTTCGGAAGTTGGTGAAGATGCTTTGATTCCTGAAAAACCGCTCCATGTACGTCGTGTACCTCGTAAGAAAAATAAGAGAGACAATGTAAGAGAGTGATTCAAAAATAATAAACAGGAAAATAAATGTTGGAAATAAATGGAGGAAAAAAATGAAATTTATAATTGAGAATTCAGGAGTCAGACTACCCGAATGTGGAAAACCAAGCGAAAAATTTTTCAAAACACAAAACTAAGCCGTTTGCCTCCCCGGCAGCGGTGCCATCTGACGAGTATGAAATGTGTTGTATTAAAAGAGATGTTATATTTTCTGTTCGTGCATAAAAATATAATTTGATTTGTTGTTTCATTGTTCGTACGTTGTAGGCGGCAATCAGAATCGATCAAGAAAATAACCACATAAAATATTGATCAATCTTAATCAATGTGGTTTTATGTTTATTTACTTGGACAAGTCCCAAGGTCGAACACAAGGAGGCAAAGGAACAACCGAGAATTATGTCTATCAAAATTCGTGCGCAGTTTTCAAGGTGGTTTTTTGGAATTTTTAATGCAATAAAGGACGTAAAATGCAATTTTGGCCTATTTTAGGGACTAAAATGTAAATTATGCTCAAACGATGTCCGAAAAATATGAAACATGGCCACGATACAAAACATAATGAAATGAATGCATTGTAATTCTTTTGGAATTTTTGGATGCAAGATGAATTTTTTATGAATTTTTAAATGCAAACAGAATGAATTTCCATATTTAATTATAATAAATATTAAACCTATTTATTTTCAAGGAATAAAATTATCTAAGATCTATCACTAGGTAATGGATCTCAGAAAAATCCTACACCTCGAAAATGTAAGATCTAATACCTATCAAAAATCAAACACTGAAATTTACAAAATGATTTTTATAAGACAAAATATGCATGCAAATGAGATTCTTTTAGGGCAAAATGTCAATCACAATTAACTGTACAATAGGTGATTTTTCGAGAATTTTTAGAGCAACCGTTAATCAAATAAAAATTTTAGAACAAGAAATGGGCAAATTATGCAATTTTCCGCAAAACAATTAATTATTAATAAACCATTGATCTCAAAAATGTCCACAAGGTGTCAAGACGTAGAGAATTAATTGATAAAGAAAATGCTATTTTTTTAATAAATAAAATGATGCAGAAAAGAGGTTCAAAACAGAGGGGGAATACAGGGGTATAATTGCAAGAAAATAAATATAAATAAATATGCAGAAGGGCCTAGATGTAATTACCGAAGAGTTGGGGGTTATTTTGCAAAATTCTCGTTGCACGTGACCCTGGCCACTGTTGATATTCTTGTAAATAACCGAAGTGGAAGGGGGCTCCTGTAATTTTCCCGCGATCACGTGCGGAGAACGTGATCCGGATGACGATGGCTGACGTCCCCCCGTGCACGTGCAAAGCACGTGCGGGGGTCTCGGGCCTAGCTCCCGGTCAAGGTGGCCTGAGAGAGGCAGAGGGGCGGTGCTGGTGAACGCACCACCTCCTGCGGCGGTGGCGGCGTGGCTGACGGGGGCAAGCGACTGGTGGAGGTGGTAGTAGCCGGAGGAGAACGATGATGAAGTCGCGTTGTCGATGGAGATGTTGGTGGTCGGTGGAGTCGAAGAAGCGTTGGCGGAGTAGCTCGAAGACGTAGGTGGTCGATGATGACGTTGGCTCGGAGGCGGAGGAGCCCCAAGCTGTTGGAGACGAAGGTGATGGTTGGCGGTGGATAACCGTTGTTGGGCTCCATGGAGGTAGCTGGAGCAAAGCATCGACGGCGATGGGGGTCGTGCTACAGCGATGCCCGGAGGACATCGGATCTCGCCGCGGGTAGGAGGTGCCTGGAGCTGTCACCTTCGGCTGAGGACCCTTCTTCCCAATGAATCGGAGGATAGAGGCTTCTGTCGGGGCTGCAGAGGTTTTATAGGGGAGGTGCGTTGTCGGCTATGGAAGGGGGGCGGCGAGATCTGAGGGTTTGACGAGGGATAATGGAGGATCAAAGATTCGACGATGGCGAGATCTCCGAGATGCGACGGGCGCGGTAGTGCTCGATAGGGAAAAGGGTGAGTTTGATGAAGAAGATGAACTCGGGCCGCCCGATCGGCCGAGATCGGATGGCCCAAGAAGGGCCACGTGGTGGCCAAAAGAGGGAGAGAGCGGGTGGCACGTGATGGGCGCGTGCCTGGGAGGCACGTGCCCCGCACGTGCGGTCGCTTATTATTTTTAATTATTTTTTCTTTTATTTTTAGTTTTTTTATAAAAACTTAATAAAAATAAAGCTAAAAAATGGCTGACACATGGACGCTCCAGGAGCTGCCACGTGTCAGTACCACAAAAATCGCAAATAAAATACTTTGTAAAATGCAAAAGAAATAGTAAACGACCTCGGATCAAAAAAGCTTCTTCACAAAAATTGATCGTCTCGATGATATATACAACTTTCATGAAGACATCAAAAACAAAATCGATCAATTGCACAAAGTAAATTTTTGGGGTATCCCACGTACATAGAATACCTTGATTTTTTGGGTTTTATAAATTTTTATGTCATTTTTAAACCAGATAAAAATCCGGAAAAAATATGGTAAATCAAGAATAAATATTGACACATTAATCTTAGTTTTTTGGATTTTAATTAAAATAGGTTAAATATGTACATAAAATATCCGGTTAAAAACCACTAAAGTACAAAATGTATAAAATTGGCCCAAAAACCAAATTTCACATATGAGCTCCGATTCACTTGAACTTGGTCGTTGTTTTGAAGGTAACTGAATGTACATTAGTTCAAAAGTGAGTAGGATTAAAACGGACACTGGATGAGGAAAATAAGAGGTTTTTAGTCCGGACATCCTCAAATTAGGGTTTGGGTTTATGGTCTACTTGTTTGGGTTAGTGATTTTTTTGTATTTTTCATTTATTCTTCTTATTGATATGTACATAGTGGAGTGGTTTTGTGTCATTCGGAGTTAGCATGAATGAGTTAAAAATCCAGGAAGTTAGGCTATTTATAGGTCAATTTTGGTTGAGATTTTTGGCTCTTTATTTTGAGCATAAATTTGTGCTAAAATGTAATTCTTATGAAAACATGCATGAATGCTAATTATGTAGAATAGATGCAAAAATGCTGTTGATTTTGAGGAATTTGGGATTAATAAATGAGATTTAGAGTAATGAATTCGAGATTCATCATACATGCCCGCATTTTTATTAGCATTTTATTTTATTTTCCCATTTATTAAAGTTCAAATTGGAGCTATTAATTACAAATTTAGAGATAAAAAAATAAATATATTTAAAATCAACTTTAAAAATTCCAAAAAAATATAGTGTATATTACTATATATTTTACCTCTAGACCAATAATCACAATAAATAAAAAGACAACACTTAAAATAACAAAAACAAAAAAATAAAAAAAGTAAAAGTTATTTATAATTCCAAAAATTAGTTCTATGTTCTATATTTTTATTTATATTATCAAGTATATATTAAAAATAATTTTGAAAAATTGGAACCTATCATCTATTTCCAAATAAAAATAATCAACCTATATATTATATTCCCTATTTTGATATTTCATATACATTAAAAATTCATAAAAAATAGAATTATATGAAATCCTAAAAATAGATAAAATATTAAAAATAAAAAATATTTTATTTTATAAATTTTAAGTATATATATTTTTAAAATTATCCAATCCTATATAGACAACATATATCTTATATTACATGTATATTATTTATTGTTATTACATATAAATAACTAAAATATTTGTAAAACATTTTAAAAAAGGACTATTCATGTATATATTTCTATATATTGATTTCATATTATATATAATTTATCATATCTATAGTACTGATATTGTCTTATAAATACATTTTATATCTTTAAAAAAAGTAAAAACTTGTAAAATTAAAATGGAAAAAAAATAAAATATTAAAACACACAAAAATTTGATATAATTATAATCCACAAAAATAATAAATAGCGTAAAGAGTAGGAAAATAATAATAATAATTATTATTTACATATAATTTTACATATCCCAGTTTTCTTCCAATGGTTTGATCTTGATATAGTGGTTTAGACATAGGTTCCTAGCACCTAATCTTGAAGGGTCTGCGGTGATTGACATGTCGGATCCGACAATCGCTATATCGACAGCTCTCACGGTATTCAGAACGTGCTCAACCAATCAAATCAATAATCAACCCACAAAGTATGATGTTTCAATGCAAATGTGTGAGTCAAGTTTTTTATTTAACTCCATAAAATATGTGTATTGTGTATAAGTGTAGAGTGTCGAACAAAAGAGAGTAACGAAGATAGGATATAATTATTATTAAAAAATAAACAACAATTATTTTTGTATTTTTACGTTTTTATTTTTTGTGGATTTATAATTATATTTAATTTTTAAGGGGTTTTAATTCTTTTATATTAGTTTATGTTTTTTGATTTTTCGATTTTTATTTCTTTTTTAATTTTTCATTATTTTCTATTTATTTGTTAAAGATATATAATATATAATAACAATGGTATAAAAATATATAAAATAAGTTCTATATAAGATATACATAATAAATACCGAGTAAATATATGTAAATATAAATAAAACAATCCTTTTTATTTTTTAAAAGTTTTGAATATATATATATATAAATAGGTATTTATAATTAATAATTAATATTATGAAATGTATTTAAGTAATATTAGGTGTATATATAAGATATATAGGGTGTTATATTTTTAAATATACTTATACATACTCAAAATTTTCAAATAAATTATTTTTGTGCTTGAAAATATTTTCTATATTTTTGTGATTTTCTTATAATTTTTTGGTATTTTTTAATTTATTTAAATATAAAAACATGGAATAAGATAAATAAATTGGATTTTTGTGAGTTTCGAAAACAAATAATAAAGTCAAAAATATCTCAAAACTATTTTTAATATATAGCATATAATGCAAATAAAAATAAGAAACAAATCTTTTTGGATTTTTATTGACATTTTTCTGATTTTTTAAGTTTTTAGCATTTTTTAATTTTTATTGTTTTATTTTACATTTTGTGAATTTTGGAATAGAGTTATCAAATATTATAATAAATATATACTAATGTTTTTTGGAATTATTATAATAAGTTTTATAATTTTTGTCTTTTATAGCTAAACAAGGATAAATATCTCCTTCATGATTTTTAATAGAAACATGTTAAAATAAAAATATGGCATGAACAAGCATAATAGTAAGCATCTATTTTGATTTTTCCAAGATTTTAAAAGCATATGATATATTTAAGCAAGACAGAAAAGCATAAATAAAATAAAATTCCTAGCATGGGTATTTTTGTAATAAAAATAAAGTACAAGGTCTGATGTACAAATAACCCCAAAAATATTACGCTAATACTTGAATTTAATGGACTAAAAGTAAATACAATAATTTGAGAAGGTTCGACATCAAAATCTCCACCACATGAGGAGACCTGCATGGACCTAAATGCAATATGTGATAAATGCAAGGGATTAGTTGCAATTATTACAAAAAATTTAGTATATTTATGGGAACAAATATAAAATACAAAAGGGAGTTTTTACTAATTAATTTACTCCTCAAAAGTGCGAATAGGGTGGTGTAGAGCTTGCCACATGTGTCAATTAATGGCAGACGAAGGCTTCATTTTAGCTCTTGATCGAACGACTGTGAATAAAATGGAGTTTCCCCTTAATCCAAAAACTCGTGGGGTGTCAAGATTAATACCCCAAGAACAAGAGGCCAACAATATTCACTTGTTGATTTCGACCATGCCCGACGTTCGTTCTCCTCGCTGGCGATCGTTTTAGCTTCCTAGTATTCAACCACTTCTAAAGGAGGGTTCAAAGCCGTCCGGTTCCATCAGAGGGACATTAGCGTTCTATAAACTTGGAGCCCTGACTTCAACCTTCAACTCGGGCTCCATGTGCTATGGGGCTTTTGTTCATACATAAAAAGGAAGAGGGATGCGAGGGGGTCGCAGTAGACCATCTCTTGAAGCTGAATGAGGAATGGGACGATGAGGCAATGGAGAGCTCCGATGATAACGGAAGAGATGAGCTCATGTAGACTTCTTCTATGCAGGATCGAAGAGGAGACAGGTGGAATCAATTAAGAAGCAAGTGGGCAAAGTAATGAGGTGGAAATGGCTCACTGATAACGGTCAGATGCAAGGAATTTGGGGGTTGGATCTTAAAGATCCAACGATTTTAATCCTAAAATTACACTAAGATTTAATCTAATTGCTAAAACGAACACCGTATCTATGCTACATAAAGGAGAATGCATCAAAATATCAAAGAAATGCAGTTGCTTGGGGGAGGGAGAAGAAGAAGCTTGTTGGAGCAAGCTTCTGTCAGATTTGGGTCATCACCTTTGTCTAATTTTCTCCACACCAACACCTCCATGGAGCTCCTGCTATCACCAGGGGCTTCAAATAGTCGAGTATAAGGTTACAAATTGGTAGAATGGGATCAAAACAAGAAAGGGGGTGGATGCTCTTTATTTGTAAACATGGTGGAGGACCCATATTGACATAGGGTTTTGGAGCTATTCGGGCTATTGATGAATCTCCTTTTCATCACCTTCATATTTCATTTTGGCCTCAAATTCCTATCTAAATGCATGTATATGTCAGTAAGTTGTACAAAAAAACTCGATAATTGATCTGTATACACTGTATAAATTATTGTATTTAATTCCAAAATAAATGAATAAAGGAAGAAAAGAAAATGAATGAAGTGTCAAAGACACTAAGTAACCGTAGAACCTGAGACCCACTAACCATGATGACTTGATCGACAATAAATACATTATGGGGAGATATGGCAGAGAAACTATACGGAAAATACTTGAAAACCCTTATTTGATTTGACAATAAATAGGCTTTTGGGACCTATTTTATTTGTCCATTTTGATTAATAAGGGAATTTCCCTTCCCATTTTCCTGCTCGGTCCATGTGGACCAACCAGAGGCACTTATTCGTTGACCCACTGTGTCAACTATTCTACCTTGTGCTCCCTTCTTATCAGAGGTCATGAGACCTCTGACTTCTCGTATTTCTCCATGCTTCCTCCATATTCTTTCTTCCTCGAGAATCTCCACATTTTAATCACCCCTCAATCCTAACCCTTGCCAATCGACTAGCCTCACCAACCACCTTCCCTCTCCACGCAACCCCCTCACCTTTTTGCCAAAAATCCATCTACAAATAACTCTCCTCCATGCCCTTTTTTAATTTTTTATCCTTCTAACTTGGTCATAACTCTAAAAGGAGTCCTTTGTCGAGCCCTTGGTGATAGTAGGTATTGCTCCCTTACTTCGCGATGTGGTAAAGGATGAGGTTGAAGATATTTAAACTCCGACAGCTAGCTTCGGTGAGCTTCTTATGATCCAGGTATGAACACCTATCTGAGCCACTAGGTGATTTTATTTCGTGCATTTTCCATCCATTATCTCATATTTAGCATTAGTTTAGTTAATTCATTCATAATTTTGCATAGTTTAAATTGTTAGATCTGTCGAAGCATCTGCTCTACTCGGATTCACGTGTTCCTTGCATGTTTTCGCCTACCATTTCCACCTTATCTCCTTTCCTATTCACTTATCCATCTATTCAAATCATTCCCCCTTCGATCCTACATGGGTTAACTCCGCCCGATCTCCTTCAACCACCTTTCGTCAGTGCTCTTCCATTTCGCTCATTCCCTGCATCCCCAGCTTCTGGAGAGGGTCGAAAATGATGCCCTTGCATCCAACTATCTTTTTGTGTAGGATTGAACCTCCAGCAACACATGAAACCTCATTTCGAGGTTCATAATAGACCTCCAAGTCCATAGTGCTTTAGGGACCATCCGATAAACCCTGGACTCCCCCGAGCCATCTGCAAGCATGGAAAGGCACCAAGAAGAAAAGTAGACCATCGGTGTGGAGTTTGGTGGTCGAACATGGAAGCATTCAAAGATCAAAACACGACAGCCCCATGTTCTTATGGTGTTCTTCCCGGCACCCCATGAACCGTATGATCTCGACTAAGCTCCATCTTATATCAGAGCAGACTGATCAAGCAGCAAATCAACGCCTCACTCTACCATCAAATCAACCCACATGGCACTTCTTGCGCCCTCCGATCGTGTGCTTTGAGAGGTAAATATGCTTCATCCTAAGTATAGGGGGGTGAGTTGATGAGCGACCTATTGACTAGAGTTAAGTATCAAGAAATAACAAGGTCGTTGCGACACAAATCGATAGGCAAGCTAAGAAAGAAAAAAGGAGAAACCACTTAAACATATAGATCAAACATTTAAAGCACACAAAATGTAAGCGATCCTTACTATTTATTCTTACCTGGTATGGCAAATAGGGTCGAACGCAAGGAGCACGAGTAAACCTATGAAGTAGTCACAACTCAAGGAAAGGAAGACATATTTTTGGTGGTATTAATTTCACAAATGTTTATAATTTTAAAAGAACGACACAATCAAGCAATGAAGAAAGCAAGGCACACACAAATCTTTTTGTATTTTTCTTTTATTGCTAAAAATGCTCAGAAAATTCAAAAAAAAATATTTTTTGTATTTTTAATATTTTAAAGTTATATGGATTTTCTAATGTTTTTTAGATTTTATAAAAATCGAATAAAGTCTAAAAGCATAAATAGTGCACAACCAGGACTATATTGTAAGTTAAAAATGCTTAAAGTGCCCTAAAGTACTGGGGAGTAATTTTTTGCTAAACTAGAAGGAAAATGCTATAAACAGAAACTAGAATGAGATTTTTTTCTCTAGAATTTTATATGATTTTTTATAGTTTTTTTATTTTAAGGGTTTTTATGAGGATTTCTAAATTAAGATTTCTATTATAAGCAAAGCATACAAAAACATGCAATCAAAACTTTTTATAGAATTTTTTAGGTGGATTTTCTAATTTTTATGTATTTTCAAAAATGAAAAAGACTCTTTTTAGGGGTTTTTTATTTTTAGAAATTACTAAATGAAACCAAACTAATCTACAAAAATCACAATAAATATTAACTGTCAACATGAGTTGATAGTAATTTTTAGAGAAATTTTGGGATTAATATGGTATTTATTTAATTTAACAAAGGACATGCAATTTACATGGACTTTCAATTATAACCAAGTTTAAGGATAAAAAAAATTGGACGTGAAAAGCCTTGGGATGAAGATGCAAAATGTCCAATCAAATCACGCACATGTTTAATAAACCACACACAGAGGTATAAATGCAAATCTTAGAAGCTTGCCATATTTTTCATAACATATATAAAGCACATGGAGCGAAGTGCAAATATCCCAAAACGACACGTGTGACTACACGTGAGTTCACACAGACTGGACTAAACTACAATATACAACAAAGTTCGAGGTTCGAATTGTAAAATATCTGAACTAAAATAAATTACAACATACATTTACAGGACTAGATACTAAATGCAAAACAAGGAAGGGCCTAAGTGAAGTTTTTATTAAATGCGATCCAATTACCGATGGCGGTCCACATATGGATGGATAGTCAGCATATACGAGTACATACCCCTTCAACGATGGATGACTATTGGTGGATCCTCAGATGAATCCTATGATAAAGGCTCCCCTGCTGACTAATGACCGAGATTAGAACTGGGGGAGCCTTGATCGAACAGTTGGGAGAATGTCTGGAAGAACACCGAAGAAATCACCTCCAACGAGTTTTGATCGGCCAATACAAGCTATGGGGATGTCCCCAGGAGCTGCTATGATCGAGAAAGATCATCAATGATGCTTCACATCTACTGATGGGCTCAGAAAGGTCTAGGACTAAAGAGGAGGTCCCAGCGAGGAATGGGGATCTAGAGCTCCTTTATCGTGCCTTCTTGGCCTCCATATGAGGCCTATTGGTGTCTAGAAACTATAGGAGGAAGGATACGCTCGGAGATAACGCTTCGACGAGGGTTAGAGCACAAAACGTATCACAAACTATTGGTGGATGGTGAGCAGGACAAGTATCCGGTGAAGTGGGGATTCGACCTGTTCGTTGACTCCAACCTAGTGGTTGGAGTCGTCGGGGAGGTTGCAGAGCGTACGGAGAAGTGAAGGGAGGTCGAGTGAGGGAGTGTGAGAGTCGAAGTGAATCACGACAAAGGATGGAGTTGGTCATCAGAGTTGTGATGTGATATGGTTGAACTATTGATTCAGACTGGAAATGGAAGCATAAATGAAATTCTTATGGGTAAAGGACGTCGCATGGGGGTCGTTGACAAGCCCACAAAGGTGGTTGCCTCAATGGACAACGGGTTTAGAGGCTGCAAATCCTCACGGTGGAGCTGAAAAAAATCTCGTCGGACCTGGGGGCTACTTTGCTCCAAAAGATGCCCTCGCCCTCTCGTGTTGTCACTCTGAAAAAGGCATAGCGGGTACGCATGAGGTGGTGGAGCAACTGAAGGTGGTGGAAAAACGAGGAGGGTGCACCAGTTATATAAAGTGTCAGGTCCAAAAAGGATGGAGGATGCCCCGTGAACCCAGGCACGAATTAACTGCAGAAGGATCGGGCGTGGATTAGGGATTCACGCCCCTTAATCGGGGCTAGAATTCGGAGTGAAAGATGCCACGATCGAGTCGTGAAAATTTGATGAAAAGTGAGGCAAACCTGATTCGAGCGAAAAGGAGGAGGAGGGGACTAGTTGACTGAGGTCAACGAATCTGAGTTGGCCCAATTAGAAGCGGCGGAGAATAAGGACAAAAACTGCTAGAAGACAAAAATAGCAGGTTAAATAAAGATAATTAAATAAAAAATAATAAATGAATTTAAATGAAAAATGCACAAAATCAATTTTTTTTATTATTTTTCATATAATTTTTCTGTGATTTTTAGTTATTTTTATGAAAAATATGTTAGTGTATATACGATATATAATAAAATATACAAGTATAATATACCTATCTGTTATGTATAAGTATTTTCATTTTATTGTTTTTACATAATTGCCCTTATTTTATATTTTATTTATTTACAACACATTTTTAGGAATTCAAAATAATTTTTATTTTATTTTTGTATGTTATTGAATGATATTGAATAATTAAATGAAGTGGCCTTTGCACATGTGTTTTATACAGTTGATGGAAGATTTTATTTTTATTTGATTTTTCTGATTTATTTATTTTATTTTTAGAAATAAATACAAGGAAGTAAAACTAATAATTTACTTTTTGTCAGAACCAATTATATACAAATATAGGTAATATGCGCAGCACAAAGTGAACCCTATCTCTCTCTACTTATTTTATTTTACGATTAGGTCAAGGCTTGACCTTCTCTTGGGTTTGGGTTACTCTGTATTTATTTTAAATATCTCCTTACCTTTTAATTTATTTTATTCTCTTATTTTTTTACAAAGAAGATGCTAAGTATGCGTTATTAACAAAAGCATGCAAATTGTTAAATTATTGTTTTTACAAGTATTTACATGATGCTTTGCAAATATAAATAGTTAAAATAAAAGAATAAAGAGTGAGAATCAAGGATTCATCATGAGTGTATTCGGGTTATTTGTTATTTGTTTAGTCACTTGTTTCTTAATATTTGACATTCTATCAATACTTAGGGATATTTCACCCTAAATATATGGGGGACAAGCTGAGTACATTGATTTCTTTCATTATGGATCCTCGATCGTCCCTATTTTTGTATACAATCTGCTATGCTTTATATTATTTAATCCTAAGAATAGAGGGGATGCTCGACTTCTCATTCTTTAGTCATTGTAATATAGACTTTCCTATACTTAGCATGAGTTATGTCTTCCTTTTTCTCTCTCACCGACGAGGACATAGCTGATGAGTGGTCGAGCAATAAAGGCTAAGTGATATCAAAGGTTGTTGCAACCTCAACCACTCGAGCCGTGCTCAATAAATAAAAAAATCAGACCACCAATAAGATCAATCAAGCATAAAAAGCAAGGCAAGCGATGTTGCTAGTTATCTAACCAGGTATAGCCATCAGGGTCGAACACAAGGAGCACAGGATAATCCTACGAAGTAGTTAAGAAATCAGAAGTAAAAAGACATATTTTTGGTGGCATTTAATTTACAATTTTTTATATTTTCTAATAAGAAAATGAATAAGACAATAAAAGGAAGCACAATAGACAAATTTTTATTAAGGCTAAAAGGGCTCAAAAATTCAAGATAAAAATATTTTTGTATTTTTAAAATGTGCAAGTATTTTTTGGTATTTTATGGGATTTTTCAGATTTTTATATGGTTTTCTAAAAATAAAAGAAAAGCAAAATAGGCAAACAATGTACACCCTAGATACAAGGGCAACTTTAAAATATTCAAAGGGCCCAAAAATTCCTGGCTGCAATTTTATGTGAAAATAGAAAATTGCATCTGACTACAGAACTTGAAAAAAAATATGATTTTTATGCAATTTTTACTGATTTGTATAGGTTTTTTAGTTTTTTTGTAACTTTAGGTGTTTTATAAAATCTAATGAAACACAAAAGCTATAAAAATTAAAACACAACAAAACAAGCACTAAGAAATTTTTATGGAATTCTTAATGGTACTTTTTATAGTTCTTATGGATTTTCTAAATTAGACAGACACTATTTTTAGGGTTTTTATTTTTAGAAAATATCAAATAAAATTAAATCAAGTCACTAAAATTACTATAAATATTACCCTATTGCTGGAGATATGTATATTTTTTGTGGAATTTTTGGAGCTAAATTAATAATTATTTGATTTAAAAAAAGGGACGCAGCAAACAAGACCTATATGCAAATATTAAAATGTTAAAAGCCAAAAGATAACATTTGTAAAAAGTTCAGGACTAAAACTGCAAAAAGTCCAAGTCTACATGTGCAACACACATAATCTCAGTCCCTAGGGATATAACTGTAAATACTATTAATAAATTTTCATTTATGAACAAAAGAAAAGTTTAGGATCGGTACTGCAAATAACCATAGGGGGTCATGTATCAGTGCACGTGATACACAAAAAGGAGGACTGAAATGCAAATATTAAAAATACAAGGTCCTGAATGCAAATTATCCAAAATAAAAAAATGCTAAAAATATTTACAGGACTAACAAGTAAATGCAAAAGAATAAATGGCCAAAGTGCAATTTAGCCTTTATTATTAGCGATCTAACGGTCGAAGGCATGTCACTTATGATCAGACGACTGAGACCTGAAGACACTGTTTCAATGATGGACGACTGCTGGAACATCTCCAAATGAATCTGATGGTTGAAGATTCCCCGATGATGGACGGACGAGATTAGACCTAGGGGGAACCTCAATCCGACGATGGAGACAACACCTGGAAGAACAATGAAGAACTCGCCTCAAACGAGTTTTAATTGATCAATACGCACAGCAGGGTCATCCTCACAAGCTTCTCTAGTAGGAAAAAGGTTGACGGCGACGATCCATAGCTATGGACATGCTCAGATGAGACTAAGACCAAGGAGAAGAGCCTAGCAATGCGTGAAGACCTGGATCTGTTGTTCCTCTACGAGTCGACCTCCAGATGAGGTCCTTGGACGCTTTTCCTGTACATAGGAAGCACGGGGTCGAGGGTAAAGTGCATCAACCCGTTAAACCTTGAAATGGGTGACTGGTGCATCGTGGTGGGAACCTCCAGCGAAGCGACAGTGGAGGAGGGTTGCAAGCTCGTTCTTGGGAAAAACGAGATGGATGGGTGGATGGAGAAGGTGAAGAGAAGGCTGGTGAAGGTGGTCGGGTCGCTGGATTAGCAAGGTGATGCTCCGGCCTCGGTGACCAGAGCTCCGAAGTGGAGCTCTGCTCTAAAAAGAAAACTCAGATCAAATGCGAAAAAGGATTAAACATAAGTTACCATATGGATGTTCTCATCTGTGCTGGAGGTCAGGAACCTCCGGGGGTCATTGCCTCGATGGGTCGACGGTCCTAGAGGCTTGGCTCACCTCACAGTAGAGCACGGCAGAAGAACCGCCGGATCTAGGGCTACACGGTTTGAAACCTCACTGCAACGCTTTCCCTTACGCGGTGTCACTCATGGAAGAAGGCGAAGGTCACCGTAGATGAGGGCAGCAGCCAAAGATGCGAAAGAAGCTGAAGTTGCAAGAGGTTATATAGTCTGCAGGGTTCGAGAAAGGTGGAGCATGGGTACAAGAACCAAGGGTCAGATCCCTAAATATTTAACTGGGCCTAAATCATGGGTCTGCCTTCGGTAATCGGAGCTAAGAATGGGAGAAGAAGTCAATCGGATCGGGACAAGAAAAATTGGTGAAAAGCAAGCAAAATCGGGTCCGAGAGAAAAGTTGTCAAGGGAGTTAGTTGATTGAGGTCAACAAATCCAACGTGGACCAATCAAAAGCGACGGGGGAAGAGAACAAAAGCCGTTACAGGATAAAATAGCAAGGAAAATAAAATATAAATAAAAAATAATTAATGTATTTTAATTAAAAATTTAACAAAATAAAAAATGTTTATTATTTTTCAAGGACTTTTTTTGCTATTTTTATTTATTTTTTGAAAAATAAATTAGTCTATGTACAATATAGAGTATTATATACATGTATAATATACCTATGTATTTTGTACAATTATTTTTAGTTTGTTCTTTTTACAAAATATCCCAATTTTATATTTTATTTATTTACAAATAATTTTTGTAGTATAAAATCATTTTTGTTTTATTTTTATTATTTATTTACACGTATATAATAAATAGAGAATGGATCATATATACATGTATTATGTACAAAGGAGAGAGACTTTTATTTTATTTTTCTAATTTTTATTTTATTTTTAGTAATATATACAAGGAGGTCAAAACATCTTTTTATTTTTATTTTGTTAAAAATAAATATTTATTTACACCCATTGTATATACAATATAGAGTAGGCCCTATCTCTCTCTACTAGTTTTATTTGGCAATTACGCCAATGCTTGGCATTCTCTTGGGGTCCGGGTCACTCTGTATTTATTCTAAATACCTCCTTCCTTTTTCTCTTTTTTTCATTATTCTTTTATTTGCACAAATACATGCTAATTATGTAATATTAACACGTGCATGCATATTACTAACTTATTATATTTAGATCTATTTACATGATGCTTTGCTAAGATAATTAGCTAAAATAAAAGAATAAAGAGTGATGATCAGGGATTCATCACTCTTTATTCTTTTATTAAACTTGTCTTCATTAAATTGGATTATGGAGCTTAGTAAAACCTTTGGATTAATGGTTTGTCAGAACCTTATTTGGACCTAGGTTTAAAACTTAATAGCCTCTAAGTTCCACCAATCTATGGTCAAGACTCCTCAACAATCTAGATCAGAACAAGTCTACATACACAAACTCTAATGACCATGAATCTTTTCTTGTACCGTGTAAGTGAGATGTACCTCTCCACCCCAGAAATGACAAAGTAACACCACCCACCCCCTCAACAAGGTAACTCTAATGCCCTAGTCCGGCAGCTCTTTCCTCGAGGGGCGGGGTATTCCCTTCTAAGTTCTAGTACAACCGGCTCAAGAAGAGGAGGAAGAAGAGAATGGACCATGACTAGTGTATTCAAGTATCCTTGGGAGCCCAACCAGTGTAGCTAAGTCTCCCACTGCAAGCTTCATGAGATGAGAAAGGGGTAGCATAAGCTTTGCTTTATTTGACTATATACACTCAAGTGGGTATTTCATTTTCTATCATACCCACCACTTTTTTGACGTTTTTCTTTCTTTTGCACATTTTTTCGCTATGCATATGTACAACATATCTACATGGGAGCCAGTAGACTATCCATCTTTTGAAGCATGATTGCAACCCACAACTCCCGTCTTTAGACTTAAACACCGCCAAACCAGGTTGAGATGCACTTCCTTCACTAAAAGAAGATGAGAGGTTCCGCCTAGAAGTACTACACTCCTATTCTACCCCAAGCCAAAGGAAAATGCCTCCTAACCACCTCATCCGTAGAGTCATGTGTGCGTTGTTAACGTCATTGTCTGTTAAAGTCATGTGTACGTTGTTAAATGGTCTAGTTAGGCTCATCAAGATAACACGTGATCATAGCCTAGTGGACTTAAAGAATTAAGTCACCAATGGACCTGAAAAGTATTAACCCTAAGTACTATAAGGTTCCTCTTAGAATTAGGTGGATTAAGGTCTTAACCAAGCTCCATTTTCCAATTTAATTCCAGGCTAGTTTTAAATGCCAACTATGATTCAGAAAACTGTACAAGTATATATAAAATTATTTTTATGCAAAATTATTTAAAATGTGCAAATTTTTGAGAAATTTTTGAATGTATGCATGGGTGCAGAAGTTTTTCAAACTATTTACAAACATTTACACAAGGGTTTTTGCAATCATTTTCTTTTTCGAAAATTTTTAAAAAAATTGTACTATATACATAGGTTTGTTATCAAAATATTTACAAACTTTTTACAATCAAAACATTTTTACAAACATTTGTACAAAAATAATTTTTATAAGCAGCTCTATATGTGCAAGAAAAAAATTTATGTACAAGAAAAATTTTAAAAATTTTACGAATTTAGCCATTTTATTTATCAACATACTCACACAAAGTACGAGTTATGGCTAAAGTATATATGTAATATATACAACACCACCCATACTTAGCTCGAACGATGTCCTCAGAGTGAATCGAGAGCGATGAAGAAAAAGACGTAACTCATGCATAGTATAGGGATGTGAAAAGGAATCCTATACTACAATGACTCGAAGAATAATAAAAAAAAATGAAAGGATGTCGATGATCCCCCGTAAACTTATGATTAAGTAATCCTAAGTATAGAAGATTGTACAAAAGGGGAAGATTGGGGAAGAGAATATACATGAATTCAATGACTCAACTTGTCTCCCCCTATACTTAGGATAAAAGATCCCTTAGTATATAGAAGAATATCAACATATGAGGGACAAGAGAGATAATAAAAGATACTGAGACAAATATATACAGCATAAAAGCAGCAACATCACCCCCCCTATACTTAGGGTGAAGAATCCCTAAGTATAGGCAACAACATGTGTAATGAAACGGAATGAGAATGAACAAAGTGATGTTTACACCCCCCTATACGTAGGATAAAGTACATCATAAGTATAGCAAAAATCCTAAGAGAGACCTGGGGTGTAAAACAAAAATGGAAGAAATAAGGAACACATCAAGACGAAACTTGTATATAAAAAGTAGATAATGTTGAGGTGCCTCTCAACAAGCGCTATAGTTAATGCCCCTAGCTGGACGCAAAGGCTAAGATAACATAGTATCAAGGTTCAGGACGACATCTGTAAAGCGAACACCATAATGTCATCGTAGTCTTGGTAGAAGAACAACGATGAGGTCAACAGTGAAAACGATGACACCCAAGTAGACAATCAGGTGGGTGTCTGCTACCGGGTAAAAATGTGGGAAGATGAAATAGGACTCCGGTAGCACAAAAGAATGCATGTGCTCAATATGAGAATGGAATGGAAGGACAAAGCCGAAGAAGTTGAACATGGAGAAAGAAGGATCAGTCATGGAAGCCTCCATGTTAATTACCATCTCAGAAAGGTATGGTAGATCAAGATCAAAAGACTCACTAAAAGAATCAATATCTGATGCATAAAGTGGAGAAATATCAGCAAGATCATCGAATATCTCGAAGATCGACTCATCCTCGCAAGTGTCGTCGAGGTGAGAGAAGCCAGACTCATCATGGGCAGAAGTACCAGAAGACTCGGTTTCGTGATCTGACAGATTGGAAACAGTCTCAGATAGTGAAACCAAGTACGTATCATATGTGGCATTCTCCCGTAGATAACCCTCGGGGAGTAATACAAAATCATCGGTAAAGAAAGAGGAATTAGAATCGAACTGTAATCTGCGCCACTGCAAGCACCCACTCCTCGCACACAAATGTCTCATCAGCAGAAACTGGCCTCTGAATAATCTGGAAACAGGAAAGAGTATTGGGCAGTAATGCGAATACTATAGACGTATCTGAAACTGATCCTCGATCTATGGCAATGTTGCCCAACATCTGGTCCTCAAAGAATGTATCAATCTCGTCGAACTAGAGGACACAAGGCTCAAATATAGGACTATCTATATTTGTCATCTCAAAGTGGTGTCCCTAATCGACCTCTGGCTGTTGGGTTGAATTAGGATGTCCATCTGATTTAGAGAAATACCTCTGCAGAGTAGAAGCTGAGTAAGCTGGAAATGGAAACTGAAACGGCTGGATGGACGATTGTAGCAGTGTGGGCTCCTGCAACTCCTAGAATATTAGAAGATCTGATATCCAAGAATCTTGAACTGAAAAGTATGGTACCGACTCGAACTCTAGATGGAAGACCGACGGGAACTCAATCAATCTCTAGGTTGACATCCATGGTGGAAGTCGTCTCACCCATCATCTGTACAACAGCAGGATCCATGTCCTCGATCTGGTGTGTAGTAGTTGTGTCCTCATGAAGTGTGGCACACCTAACTGGTACTGCATCACCCTTGTGTGTTGTTCTGACTACTACATCTCGTCAAGATGGGATCTCTGAAAGTGCTCTCGAGTTGGTCGTAAGTAAATCAATGTCGGAACTGTGGTGTAAACCACCACACGAGGTAACTACCAGTGCAATCTGCTCAGCAATCATCCCCCTCACAGAGGTCTCAATAAAGTCTGTCATTGAAAGTCCATGATCTGGAAATCTCCTCAGGAGGTCAAGAAACCTTGGCCATGAATCATACAATGGCTCCTGGGGGTCTACTGAAAAATCCGTGATGAAATACCGCATCAAATCTGCTCTATGCTTCGGATAAAATTTCTTTAGAAACTCTAAGCGTAACCCTCCCCACGTAGTAAACTTCCTTCCCAACCGTCTATGTCATCTCATGGCTCTGTCCTTAAGTGAAAATGGGAAGGTCTTCAGCATCAACCCCTCATAATCGATATCCGAGTATACATGGATCACACAAAAGTCCTCAAACTTAGATAGATGCAGGTAGGGCTCCTCGTGCACTTCCACTAAAAACTTCGGCAGTCTCTGAATGAATTCCAAATCCAAAATGAAGGGACTCATTGTAGAAGCTGACTGTACTTCCTGATTGGTGTGCTTATCCATCATCCTAGCGTAGGAGGTATCTGAAACTTGAATCTGCTCTATGTGATCACTTATGGAATGCACTCTCATTCTAGCAATGAAATCGCCCTGGTCTCGCAACTGGTCAGTCTGATCTCTACGGGCATCCAACAACATGCATAGAAGAAAGAGGGGATTGATAAGGAAATAATGGAAGGTCAGTCGGAGTTCCGACTTCTGATGAGAGTAGACGAGGATGGTGGGGATAAGATGAAGAAGCTGCGAGATCCGGCAAGAAAGGAGCACGACCCATCATCCAGGAATGGAAAAAGGGGAAGGAGAATGAAGGGAGGAAGGGAGGGTTAAAGACAAATAGATGGGGGGGAACAAGAACGGGGAAGAAGAACAGATGGGACTTGAAAACAAACAAGATCAGAAAACAAACCCCCAATTCACCTACTCAGCACTGAGAGCTGATGACCGTAAAGGCTCCATCTTTTATCTTGTCAATTTTTATTTAGGTGAGAATTCAGTCTAGCAGGGCGATTAAGCGAGCTGGTAGGAACCCGATGCTCCCAACGGACTATCCTTTATAAAAGGTCGGTAGCCTGTTGAGAGTTCAAGTGTGGCTCTATCCTAGTGTGCGGGTCACTCTCTTGTACAAGCAAACCAAGCAATGAGGGGATTGCTCTAACAAGACAGATTTTTAAGTTGAGAGTCTTTTAGGATCAAGAATGTTTAGCAGTCCCACTTTTATGATTTTCACTTTTGTTAAGTATTTTTCAATAATCAAACAAACGCCTAATGATTTTTTCGATCTCCATATTATTTATAATCTAAAACAGGGGGAGAAGTTGGAAAAGCCGATGCGCAATCAAATGCAATGATGCATGCAAAGTAAGAGATGCGTACCTGTTGGTATCACTCTAGATGCAAGGTGATCTGCACATAAATTAAAAGACGGGAATAAAACTATCTATATGATGCAAGAAGAAAACAGCCTTAGACAAGCAATTTCTACACGAAAAGAATAGTAGCTAGCTAATAAGACAAAGTCTGATGTCCGATCTTGGGAACCACTCGGTGCCCGCCACAACGAGTCCTGCCAGCACTGTATGTGGTTCCTCACAGCACGTGGACTTGAGTCTGATTAAACTAACTTTTTATTATGCTTATTAATTAGGTCTAATTACGAACTATAGGCACATGCAAAAAGTTAGGGATTGGGTCCTAATCAATTAGGTCACAATCAAGAGAAACTCCTAAGTCTAGGGGCCAAATTTTTGAGAATCAAAATAGAAGTAAAATGTAAGAAATCAAAACAGGTGAAAACCACGGTGAGGTCCCAGATCATGCCGGTGCTCGGCGAAACAGACCCCAATATAAGCGAAGTGTCCAAGTGTCTAAGGTCTCTGAGTAATTACAACAATAATCAAATAATATGTTCTAACTATCTCTATCTACTATAAGTACTCTCCTCCTATCCTTCTGCTCCTCCTCGGGCGCGGGTCCTCCAACCAAAAGCCACGATGCCCCTCAAGCAGTCCCTTGCATAGAAAATGAAACAGAAAACTAGTCAGAAGAACAGTTATATCAAATAGAGCTAGAACAAGTAAGGAAAGATAAATAAAAAGGAAACAAAGCTGAAAACCTACTACTAAGCCATGCTCCCCAGCAACGACACCATTATGATGAGCAGCCGAGTGATAGAGGCTAAGCGACAAAGGTTATTGCGACCTCTACCACGCGAGCCGGGCTCAATCAAGAAAAAAACCAGACCACCAATAAGATCAATCTAACATGAAAATCAAGGCAAGCAGTCTTACTAGTTATTTAACAGGGTATACCCACCATGGTCGAACACAAGGAGCACGAGATAATCCTACAAAGTAGTCGAGAAATCAGAAGTAAAAAGACATATTTCTGGTGGTTTTTAATTTGCAATATTTTTATATTTTCTAAAAAGAAAATGAATAAGAGAAAAAAGGAAGCACAATACACAATTTTTTATTAAGGCTAAAAAGGCTCAAAAATTCAAGATAAAAATATTTTTGTATTTTTAAAATGTGCAAGGGTTTTGGGTATTTTGTGGGATTTTTCAGATTTAATAAAAGAAAGGCAAAATAGGAAAACAGTGTACAACCTGGATACAAGGACAACTTTAAAATATTCAAAGAGCGCAAAAATTTATGGCTGCAATTTTATGTGAAAATAGAAAATTACATCAAACTACGGAACTTGAAAATACATTTTTTTGATTTTACGGAATTTTTAATAATTGTGAAGGTTTTAGTTTTTTGTAATTTTTAGATGTTTTGTAAGAGGTAACAAAACACAAAAGCTAACAAAACAAGCACTCAGAAATTTTTGTGGAATTTTTAAGGGTACTTTTTGAATTTTTTATTGCTTTTCTAAATTAGATAGACACTATTTCTAGGGTTTTTTATTTTTAGAATATATCAAATAAAATTAAATCAAGTCATGAAAATTACTATAAATACGACTCCATCGTAGGAGCTATGTGTAATTTTTGTAGAATTTTTGGAACTAATTTAATAATTATTTGATTAAAAACAAGGGGCACAACAAACATGGACCTATATGCAAATATCGAAAAGTTAAAGCCAAAGATAACACTCATAAATAGTTCAGGGCTAAAATTGCAAAAAGTCCAAGTCTACACGTGCATCACACGTGATCTCAATCCATAGGGGCATAACTGCAAATATTATTAATAAATTTTCATTCATGAATAATAGAAAAGTCTAGGGTCAGTACTGCAAATAACCCAAGGGGGTCACGTATCAGTCCGCGTGATACACAAAAAGAAGGACTGAAATACAAATATTGAAAATACAAGGTCCTGAATGCAAGTTATCCAAAACAAAAAGAACTTCTAAAAATATTTACAGGACTAACAAGTAAATGCAAAAGAAGAAAGGGCTTAAGTGCAATTTACCCTTTATGATTAACAATCGGACGGTCGAAGGCGTCTCACTTATGATGGGACGGTTGAGACCTGAAGACACCGTTTTCGACGATGGACGACTGCTGGAAGATCCCTAGATGGATCCAATAGTTGAAGATTCCCAGATGATGGATGGACGAGATTAGACCTGGGGGGACCCTCAATCCGACAGTGGAGACAACACCTGGAAGAACAACAAAGAACTCACCTCCAACGAGTTTCGATTGACCAATATGCACTACAAGGACGTCCTGATGAGCTGCTCTGGTGGGAAAAAGGTTGACGGCGACGGTCCGCAGCTATGGGGATGCTCATATGAGACCAAGACCAAGGAGAAGAGCCTGGTGATACGTGAAGACCTAGAGTTGTTGTTCCTCTATGAGTCGACCTCCAGATGAGGTCCTTGGATGCTTTTCCTGCACAGAGGAACCACGGGGTCGAGGGCAAAGCGCCTCGACCCGTTAAACCTCAAAAATGGTGGTTGGTGCATCGTGGTGTGACCCTTCGACAAAGCGACGATGAAGGAGGGCCACAAGCTCATTCGTCGGATTGGCAAGTTGATGCTCCGACCTCGGTAACAGGAGCTCTGAAGTGGAGCTCTGCACTAAAAAGAAAAGTCGGATCAAATGCGGAAAAGTATTAAACCTAAGATATCTGATGGATGTTGTCATATGTGTTGGAGGTCAGGGACCACCGGGGGTCATTGCCCTGATGGGCCGACTGTCCTAGAGGCTTGGCTCACCTCGCGGCGGAGCACGACAAAGGAACCTCCATATCTAGGGCTACACATCTAGAAACCTCACTGCAACGCTTTCCCTCACATGTTGTCACTCATGGAAGAAGGCGGAGGTCACCGGAGACGAGGGCAGTGGCCAAAGATGCGGAAGAAGATGAAGCTCTAGGAGGTTATATAGTCTACAGGGTCCGAGAATGGTGGAGCATGGGTGAACGAACCGAGTGTTGTATCCCTAAAGATTTCATCGAGCGTAGGTCATGGCTCTGCCTTCTGTAATCGGAGCTATGAATGGGAGAAGAAATCGATCAGATCGGGTCGAGATAAATCGGTGAAAAGGGAGCGAAATCGGGTTCGAGGGAAAAGTTGTCGGGGGAGTCAGTTGACTAAGGTCAACAAATCCAATGTGTACCAATCACACGCAGCGGGGGAAGAGGACAAAAGCTACTACATAGGCAAAAAAGCAAGGAAAATAAAAGATAACTAAAAAATAATAAATAAATTCAAATTTAAAAATAAATAAAATAAAATTTTTTTATTATTTTTCAAGGAATTTTTCTGTGATTTTTATTTATTTTTTAAAAAATAAATTAATCTATATATAGTATAGAGTATTATATGTAGGAATAATGTACCTACGTATTTTTTAGAATTATTTTTAATTTGTTCTTTTTACAAAAATACCCTAATTTTATATTTTATTTATTTACAACATAATTTTTGGAGTACAAATTAATTTTTATTTTATTTTTATTATTTATTTACATGTATATAATAAATAGAGAATGGATCATATGTACATGTATTATGTACAAAGGAGAGTGACTTTTATTTTATTTTATTTTTCTAATTTTTATTTTATTTTTAGAAATATAAACAATGAGGTACAAACATCTTTTTATTTTTATTTTGGAAAAAATAATTATTTGTTTACACCCATGGTATGTATAATATAGAGTAGGCCCTATCTCTCTCTACTTGTTTTATTTGGCGATCAGGCCAATGCTTGGACTTTTCTTGAGATTCAGGTCACTCTGTATTTATTCTAAATAACTCCTTCCTTTTTCTCTTTTTTTCTTTATTCTTTTCTTTTTGCACAAATGCATACTAATTATGTAATATTAACACTTGCATGCATATTACTAACTTATTATATTTACATCTATTTACATGATGCTTTGCCATGATAATTAGCAAAAATAAAAGAATAAAGAGTGATGATCAGGGATTCATCAATACCTCAAGCTAAGTATAATGGGTCGTATGTATGTTGTATAAACTTTAGCCATTACTCATACTTTTGTATTTTCAATAATATGGTTGATATACATTATGGATAGAGATATACAACAAATGAAATTTAAAGAATACATTGTTAATGTGTAAAATTTCTCAAAAAATCTTTGTAAATATAATTTATAAATCAGTTTAGAAGTGTTTTGCAAAACAATTTGAAAAAATATTATAAAATATCTTGAAAGATCTTTTGAAACCATTTGGAAAAATTTTGTAAAACTGTTTCAAACCTATGTACAATCCTTTTCAAATACTTGTAAATTTTTATTTAATTTATTGGAATATACGAAAAATTCAAGTTGCAATGATTTGGAAAATGGTTGTAAAAGCAATATAAAAAATCTATACATACTATTTGAAAAATCTTTGTAAAAAAGATTTTAAAATTTTGTAATTCTTTACAATTTTTTATAAAAACTATTTGAAAAAAAATTTCAAAAATTTTTGTTAAAACATTTTCAAATTATTTTTGATGATCTTATACTTAATTAGGAGGAATAATAACATGAACACAATTATGTATATGTATAAAAGTTTGTAAATAATAACTAACTTAATCTTTATAATATCTAGTGTAAATTCTTCAACAACTTATTTTAATATCGATGCACTCTCGTGTAAATATCAAAACTTAATTATGTCACTAACCTTTATTCAAAAATCCCTAAAAACTTTCAAAATTCAAGCACATAGAAATTTGCAAAAGTGCTTCAAAATTTTGCATAAACATTTGCACTTAAGTGAGAAGACAGTTATTTACAAGCTCACAGGTACAATCACCAAGAGTGGTTGTGTTCTAGTCTGCGTACCATACCTACTAAAACACCAGACCACTTCCTCTATTGTCAAAGGCAAGTGCTTCCAATAATAACAGGGCCCAAGAGCCGACCCATGTGCTTAAGGCACAATTCTAGGGATGGGAGCTCTGTTCATTGTGTGTGTGCCTCTCTCGATATGGAAAGTACATGTGAACAATGAGAGGGTTACTCTCTCCAAAATAATGATTTGTCCTTTACGTTTAATTTTAGAGTCGAGTAGAATTATCAGTCCAAATTTTATTTCTTACCACTTCTTTTTGGTCATTTTTTAATGCATTATGCCTAACGAGGTTTCGATTCCTTTCGTATCCTAAAGTGATCAAAATCATAGGAAGAGATCGGAAAATCAATGCAAGTGAAAATCATTTATGTATTTTCAGACAGAAGATGCTTACATTGCTTCCTATCTTTTTCGTGAAGGATGCTAGACAGAATTGAAAACTATTATGTGTGTAGATGCAATGTAATTGAATAACCATAGCACAAGAGTTTATATTAACGTGAAGAACCAAGTGTTGAATATCTAGAGATGAAACCCAAACTTCGGTGTTGGAGATTCCTCAGTGTCTGCTACAACAGATCCTGCTAGCATTGTATGAAGCCTCTCACGACGCTCGGGTTCAAATCCAAATAGTCAATAATTAATTTGATCTAAGTCCAAATGAGAATCTATAGTTATATGCAATGTATTAGGGCTATTGACCTAGACTATTGAGCACGCAATCCTAAGCTAGGGCTCAATCATACAAAATAAATAAAAAGAAGGCGGAAAGCTCTAAATGCGAAAAACAAAATAAAATAAAGGCATTGAAAATGCGAAAAATCTGACAAGTCTCCAAGTGAACAAACACCAATGCGATGAACCTCGTGAAGCAGTAGTGTCCAAGTGTCCTGAAATATTACAAGTAATTGACAAAAATAAAATAAAAACTCTCTCTTATAAATTAAAAGAAAAATGCTATATTATGGTCCTCTCCTTCTCTCCATGTCTCTCTCCCTATCCTGCTCTCTCTCCAATTGGCACATAACAAGAAGCGCCAATCTCCTCATGGCTCGAGTGCGTCAAACTCCTAGGAATTCGTCGTCGTTACGCGGTCCTTCGCAAGAAAGTCAACAAAGAACAGATGGTCAGAAATAGATAAAATAATTATTAAAGAAATAATATAAGTAAAAGAGGAATAATGTGCAAGTAAATATGCTACACTCAGTTGTTCCTCGATATCAGGACCATTTGAAATATCCAACTTTCAAAGCAATTTGTGATGTTGTCTCACAAGGAGACGCCAACAATGTCGTTGCAGTTACCGCTCACGAAAGCGTAATAAATTCAACCATTAATCTACAATAAAATACTAAGGTAATCAAAACAAAGTGGATCAAAATTAATTATAAACCCTACCAATAAATGTGTATAGTGTGCAAGTATGTGTATGGTGTCGAACATAGGTAACAAACTGGTGTAGCAGTTAATATTATTTATTGCTAAATAATATTGTATATTTGTATATAATAAAATGTACATTATTTACTTAATGTTTTTGAGTTTTTAGTAATTCATTTTTTTGATATTCATACATTTAATTATATATTTTTTCTTTTTTATATTTTTCTGATTTATAATTTCTTTTTTAATATATATAAGTGTATATATAAGTATATTTATACCTTTAAAATGTAGTATGTATAATATAGGTAATATATATGTAGTATATATAATAAATAATAATACTAAATAAAAACAAGAACAATCCTTTTTATTTAATGGATTTAAAATATTTTTTAGGTATTTATAATAATTAATAATAATAGGTACATATAACTATATATAGGGTAATAGTACAACTATATAAAATAAAAAGTATAAAATAAATTATTTTTGTGTTTTAAAATATTCTCTTATTTTTGAACTTTTGATGAGCAAATTATTATCTATTTTTAAATTCCAAAATATACAAAACCTATGAGTTAATAAATAAACCAAATTATTTTGAGGTTTAAAAATATAAAATATGTTAACACCTTTCAAAATTATTTTTAATACATAATAATCGGTATATATAAAATTATAAGATAGAAAAATATTTTTTTTTATTTTTTTGAAAATATTTTATAATTTTTTGGTCAGCAAGTTTTTGCAATTTTTAGGGTTTTCTTTTAACATTTTGTAATTTTTGGTCTCTAATAATAAAATATTTAATAAACAATAGGTAATTTTTTGAATTATTAAGGGTTTCTAATTTTTTGTATTTGTTATGTCAAACAAGAAATAAAAGTGATTTTTTTATTTTAATAAATGGAAAATGTATATAAAATGCTAAATAAAATGTGTAGAATGAATGAGCATCATATAAAGCATTTACCCTATTTTTGCACATTTTGGAGCACAAAAAACACTTATAAAAATATAAAATGCAAAAATAAAAATTACTAAGCTGGAAAGGGTATATTTGCAATATAAAAAATGCAAGGTGTAATATGAAAATACAAAAAACTTTTCAACTAAAATTCAATTTTTATATACTAAAAATTAATAAAAAACCCAAAGAGGTACAAGTAATATTTACCCTACTCACGTGGGGGCACGTGAGTAGAGCTAGAAGTGGACCTACTTACATCATCCAAAAGTTACAAGGTTTTTGTTACAACTTTCCCAAACTTTTACATGTAATAACTATTTACAATAATGTTCAATAAATACAAAAAGGCAGAGTGGGGATATGCAAAATACCCACTTAAATGTTGGTTCATCAGGTCATTGCTTGGAGGATCCAATGGCGTTGGTCCCACACCGTTTTGAATTATTTGGATGCCATAGATTAGATTTGGCCACTATTCTTGATCCTACGGTTGGAAAGGGGTCAAGAAGAGTGGTTAATAACTCTAGCAAGGCCTCACTTTGATCTGGCTTTCCTCCTCTGTTCAAAGTCTTCTCGGGGCTCTGATAGGTGCTTTAGGTTCCTAGGCCTCCTCCGTAGGTGTATATGATGGCCAATGGGGCCCAGATGAGAAAGAGGTTGATCTGGGGCTAGTTCTTACTCCAAGCCACCGGATACTGCTCCAGGTGCTTCTCCTAGATCCAAGAGGGTCTTCAAAGACCCATACATGGACAAAACAACTTACTAGATTGTGGGCAATATTCTCGACCAGATATTTGAAGTTGGAGGCAAGGGGGGACGGAAATGTGAGGAGCTCCAGTGAGGGTCTGGAAGGTGGAGCTCAATTCCCAAATACATGATGGATCTGGGTTGGACAGATGAGGGGAATCATGGAGAATACGTAGGGGTATTAAATGAGAGTGGATTCTAGGTGATTCACTAGAGGAGGATAGAGTATTTGTCCTAAAGCTAGATTTCTAGTTCAAATTAGGAATTTTTAAAATTAAACCTAATTAAGTGATTAAAGATGAAATTGAATGCCTGAATGGAAAATAAAACCTAAAGATTATATAGAATGGATGGGAAAAGGGACTTAATTTGAACAGTGGTTGAAGAAGCAAAACCGTCAGTGATAATGGCCGACGATGGACTTTGATCAACCCCCTCTATGTCTCCTCCTCCTTGCAGATCAACCTAACCTCGTGCTGAAACCAAGAGGATAAGGCACACCACAACTGAGTGGCTAGGATTCGAAGAAGACATATCAACTAGAAAAAGGTTGGAGATGGATAAACCTTTACAGAGGAGGAAGGTAGTGACTTTGATGTTATGTGGCATGCAAGGAACGAACGGATGGTGGAGAAGCATAGACCACAGTAGTTGTTGGATGTGTGAGGATCAGAGAAGTGGAGGGCTCGAGGCGTGGGAGGTGAGGGAGGTTGAGTGACAAATCGGAGAAAATGGGGACCGGTGAGCTCCGACAATGGCGGCCCAACAAACAGGATAGTTGTCTAAAGTCAACATTTGAACACCTCTTGTTGGTCTTCGTGGACCAACAAGAAAATTCCAAGTCCAAAATTCCTTGGAAAATCAATATTAATAAATATATTATTTAATTAATTGTTGGTTGAAATACAAAAAAGTTTCTAATTTAATGTAGCATTTTATTCTAGTTTATAATTATTTTTCAAGGATATTTATAACAAGTTATTATATATATGTATAAATACTTGTAAACATACATATATTATGTATTTTTTATTTGTAAATTACATTTTAATATTATATACAAGTGTTTTATTTATTTTTATTTTATTTAAATTCCTATTTATTTATTTTTATTTTATTTTACAGAGTTTATTTATATGCCTAATTAATTATATACATAAATCTTATAGGTATATATAGGTATGCTTCATTTATGATTTGAAATACATATTTATTTTATTAAATATGTGATTATTCTATTTTATTTTATTATGGACATGTGTTTTAAATAATATTTACAATTTTATAAAAAGAAAGAAAGTGAAAATATAATGAATAATTATATTGAATATAATATACATTTATACTACACAATAGAGCCTAAAACCTAACTTTTACAACTGAACTCCGAATTAAACGAAAACTCATTAAATATATTTTTTAATTTTATGAAAAATAAAGGTGAGTTTGGTCAATTTTAAATTAGTATGGAGAATATACACGTCAACAAAGATTTCTTTGCAGCTTTTTATTTTGTGTCCCAGACACAATGTGCATTGTCTTTGAGTGAAATGAATTTTGTATTTTTCTTTGTATTTTTATGTACCATATTCATGTTGAGGGTTTTACTATTTAAGGTATAGAAATAATAAAATAAAATGAGTCCCAAAATGCAATTATTAGATAAAATAAATTGGGGTTTTGTATGATTTTCTATGTATTTTCTGTATAGTTCTTTCTCCCTATATTCCCCTATCTCGATGGTTGGGTCTGTAGGTTTAAGTTCACTTAGTGTCTTTGACACTTCATTCTTTTTCTTTTCATTCCTTTATTCTTTTTTGTTAGAATTGAATACATTATTTATACAGTATTTTATAAAGTATTTTGTATGATTTATTTTGGAGTCTTCATTTTGGCAAATTAATGATATATACATGCATTTAACTAGGTATTTAAGGTTGAAAGGAAAGAATGAAGGTGGTCAAATGAGGATTCATCCCCTATATTTAAAAACTCAAAAATATTGCATATTTCTCCATTTGCATTAAAAATATAAAAAAGTTATAAAAATGTTTTGAAAAAATCTAAAAACGTTACAATATGTTTATCATTATATTCTTTAATTCCAAACCAAAAATCATAAAAAGTATAAATAAAAATCACTAAAACTTGAAAACACTAAAAACCTTATAAAAATTATTGAAAATTATTGAAAAATCCAAAAATATTAGTTTCCATTTTTGTATATTATATATTAAAAATAGTTTTGGAAAAAATTGAGCTATTTATCTACTTTTAAATTCCAAAATAATTTAGCCTTGTATTATTGTTCACTGTTTTGATATTTTTGTTCATATTAAAATATAAAAAAAAGAAAATTTATAATAAAAATCCCAAAAATAGAACAAAATCTTAAAAACTAAAAAATATTTTATTTTTCTCAGTTGAGTATTTTTAGTTATATCTACAAATATATAAGCCTATATTGTGTATATATATAGCTATACTTACTTATATTATTATTAATATTATTATTAAAATTATCTTAAATATATAAAAAAATCTTAAAAATAAAAAGGACTAAATCTTAGGACATTTTTGTCTGTATATATGTTATTTATTAATATCTTATATCTATTATATTATATATAGTATCTATATCCTTATATATATACTACTTATAAATTAAAAAGAAAACTAAAAAAATTAAAAATATAAAACAAAAGAATAAAAATTATAAAATTAAAAACAAAAATTTTATAAATTGAAAATCCATAAAAAATATAAATATTAAAAACCACAAAAATAAAAAATCCTTATAAAAACACTAAAACATTTATTTATTCCTTTGTTAATTATAGTGGCTATCTCCATTACTCTTTTGTGATTCGATCACTACACTTGCATACTATACATATCGTTTTGTAGGGTATAGTAAAATTTACCTATTTATTTTTCATTGTTTTATCCTTATCATTGGTCAATTGTTGATTGACACGCTTGAGTTCAGTGTTGAGTGTTGTTAGAGTGGCCGAGATATGATTTCCAGATCTGACTATTTAGACACCGCAAGTCCTTCAAGACTAGACATTAGACACTCCAATTTCAGTGTTCATTAGTGGTTAACTAAATTTACTTGGTGTTATCAGTGGTTAACTAAATTTCCTTGGTGGTACCAACACTTGAAAGCAGGGCTATAAAATCCACAAGCATACTCATCATATCTACCCCTCATTTTGGATATCATAAGTGCAAAAAATGATAATATGTGTTTTAAATGTTCTATAATAATGATGTTTTCATGATTATTATTTTTACTTTAGTAAAACAATTATCCATATTTTAAGGTTTTGTTTTAACTGTATAAAAGACTGTTTAAAAATAATCATTGTTGAAGCAATAATCCAAATTTAAGTAAGAAAAACCATTAGATAATAGAAGAGATTATTATTTTCTATTAACTATAATAAAAATTAGGAAATAACATAATTTTATATCAACTGCATGAGCATATAACAAGAGCAAAATAGTGAACGAAGCTTCCATAAAGACTTTCTTTTTAGGAGATTTCACCCCAACTTAATTGATGCTTCGGGTTTGACAATCCACCCCTAAGATAAAATTGACGAGTATCATTGTTGGTGCACCTCAGTGTTGATTATTTTTGAAGTCATTGTAGAGATCAACAACCAAGAGAGACATAAATTTATTCAGATGAAAAACTTGATGAATATAAATTTCAAAGAATTGCATCTTTCAAGTACCTTTAAGGAAGGATATATGGAAATCGTGGAAAGAATGATTGGAGTATGAACCTTCTCAAATTTATAAATATCGAGGAGGTGCACCCGAACCCCTCGATCAAGATCACTTGGTTCGGTATCCCAAAATCTAGGGAGATGGAGAGGGAATAGGGGTGAGAGGAAGGTGAGATCTTGCCAGTTGACATCGAGGAAGGGGCAAAAGGGGATGAGGGTGATGAGTCTAGGGTCACCAAGATAGAAGGAGATGCGGAAATGACTGAGGTGGAGGCCGCTTGGTATCACACCTAGACCCCAATGGTTTCGAGGAGGGTGAGAAAGACGAGATTTTCATTTTTCATGTGTTTCTTTCGTTGTGGTGAGACTGGGTACTTTGCAAAGTCTTGCACAGGCAATCTCATGTGCTTCCGCTGCAATGCGATTGGGCATAATTAAAAAGATTGTTTGTGGTGAGGTGTTTGGAGGATGAAGTGTGAGTCGGCTATTACATCGCCAGAGGATCCTATTAAGGGGTTTCTGTTGTCTGAAACGTATGCAGGTGATGCCATTGTGGGGTGTAGTGATATGTGGATCTTATGGGGATGTGGTGTCGATTGATAAAGCTCTGTTGTATGTTCGCATGCTCTAGAATAATCAAGAGGAGTTGTTTCTAAGGGGTGAAATCATACCTTCCGAAATTCGACTGTGGCGTAGGCCTCATTTCCGAGATGGTGCGGTGACAAAGATGACACCAACGGTGCAAAGGAGATTGCAAATATCAAGTGTTCCTTTGAGATGCAGAAAGTTTGAAATCATTCGAGAGGTGCTTGCAACATTTGGAGAGCTTTTTGTTCTTCTCTGCGATGGCCTGAAACCAGGTGGGGGATAGATGTCCTAGTGGAGATCACCGGTCCTTCATGCATGGTGTTGTTTGTGATATCCTTACTGGTTGGATGTACAAAGTTTAACTTGAGCCTTCAAGTGGTGGAAGATCTGTCACACTCTAAGGCCAACAAGAAGGCGGTGTCCTCGAGGATGAGATGGATGCACCGTAGCATGCGGCGAGGTGGTGAGTAGGAATAGGAACTTAACTGGCACTGATTTTTTAGGAAATTTAGAATTAAAGGTGATATCAAAGGAAGATAATGCAAAGCCCATGTTTTCCTTCCGTGATAATATAAATGTGAATGGAGGCGTTATTGGGGGGATTCCCAATCATGGTAGAGGAGGTGTATCCATTAGAGAAGGATGTGTAGAACCATGGATATTTATGGGAGTTGGTGAATAGATGCATGGGAGTGGAGTTGGCAGGGGTGTCCCCCATTGTTCCTCAATGAAGGTTGTGAAGGATATTAATGATCCTTAAGCGCATCACAGAAGCGTGTCGATCGCATCATATGCAATCGGGGCAACTAGTCGCACTAGTAGCTAGATGCGACGGAAATTAAAATTTTTTTTAACAAGTGATGAAACCACATGATCACGAGAACATTTCTCGGATCGTTTCATCAAACCACAAAGTATAAGGAATACCTCTTGGAGTGTGGTTGTAATCGTGAGATCGCAAACAAGAGATCCTCCTGTCTTAAGTCCGATCGACGAAGAATGCACTTGCGGGCGCGATGACGAGACGTGAACCTCCTACAATCCTCGATGAAGATCCAAGCAATGAATCCCCTAACTTCGTCAAACGAAATCCGTCATCTTGCTTTAGAGCAAGCGACCCCGAAGAAGAAGGAGATCCTCGAGTCGTCAAAGGCGAAGGCAAGAGACTCTCCTTCTCAATGCACAAAGTGGACGACCACCTTGAATAGAGAGAGAGAGAGGGTAGGCGAGAATGATAGGGAGAGAGAGAGTAGTAAGCTTCTACAACTCTTAATAATGTACCATGAAAGTCTAGGTTTGACCTTCCTTTTATATTAGTTTAGGATCCAATGGATCTCAATCCATGGGATACATAGATCCAACGGCCATGGTGATCTATGTATTAATCAATGGCCAATATTGTTGTTGGCTAAAAACCAACAACATTAATTTATATTTAAATTAAATATATGTTGCAACATTATCAACACAATTTAATTTAACATAAATTAATTATCAAGAGATAATAATATAAAAAAGGAGAGATAATCAATTTTCTCCTAAAATTGAGGGGGCATCACCTTTGACCATGTCATTGGTGACACCACCTCATTTGGAGGTTATTTATCTCTCTTTTATTTTGTATTATTATTTCTCAATGTATTATTAAAAATATCCACCAAATTAATTCCAAATTAATTTGTGAATATTTCAATCATGCCATTGATAAATATGTGAATCATATTCACAACCTAAACTAATTTATAAATTGCATTTCCAATTAATTAATTAATGTGAATCCAATCCACATTAATAATTAACAAATGTTATTTATAAAATTTCTCTCTCTTCAATATATGTATATTATAAATCATATTTATAATACACAAATATTATGGATAGTATCATCCACATTCTTCAATCCTTGATAATTAAATCCTATTTAATTATCTTGGATTATTATTCTCACAATATGAATCTCATTCATATTATGCTTTATAATTAAATCTCATTTAATCATCAAGTCCTTATTACTTGGATATGTAGTTCATCAAATGATTTTTTCTTGAATCAATTCAAGAATAATGTGCTTTCTCCGTAGATGCTTAGAGATAAGGACAGGGCGATTGTATTGTTCCACGTATAGCGACTTGGATGTTGAGATCTCATCTCAAATCCAGATCTTACGAACCTCCCACAGATGCTTGATTGAATCAAGACCGCAAATCTAATCTTCTAATTGCATCTGAATCACAATCAGACCAATGTCCAACACATGGACCAAGATCATATTGCTTCTCTACTGAGAGGAGTCACTAAAATCCAGACCTGTTTCATCACTCCCTCGGAATGGAAGCGTCACGGTTATACAGTCGTTTAAGATCACATCACCCTCATGTATTCCTAATACCTGTATATCCTGGATACTGGATGACCCATGATCAACCTGAAGATTAAGATCAATTTTACACTGTCTTCTTCAAGGTTTTATCACTAAGTTTCTCAATCTTGGTCATTGGGAGTCGGTATCGATCATATGCTTTCCTAAAGCATATAGCATACCTTCAAATTCATGTCATGCTTCCAAAGCATGATGACCATGCATGGAATTTGATCGGTCCCAATACCTCATGAGTGAGCTCATGTCTTCTGGTTCATAAGTGAACATGTATGATCCCTTTGAGAGATCGTATTGCTCATATGCCCTTATATGCACACAAGCTCGCCGGTGTATAGATCTTGGTTAGGCCATCAACCTATCGGTCTGCTAAATGTACATACTCAAACATATAGCAATACATCTGTCTCCGGTCAAAGGATGCTTGCGTATGCTGTGATAGCATTCAACATAGGACTTAGGTTATCTCGATCTCGTTGAGTCAACCCATTGACCTAACTAATCTGACACCTCCGAAACACTATTCCCATGCAGAGGACATGCATCAAGAGGTCGGTCAGATATCAGCCAATGTGAGAAAGGATTGCCATCTCCTACTCAGGCTGGAGATCATCTCTTAATAATCATTTGACGGTGCTTGATGAGTCCTCTATCTAACTCCTTAGATATTCATCCAAACACCAGCCTCTATGATTCATTTAATGAATCAACAGCTATATGATCATCAAGATGGCCATGGTACATAACCCTTATTGTACAGAGGGACCTTATAGTGCATTCATTCATTTAATTTCAGAAAGGGAGTGAAACATCAAAAACTTTTATTGATAAACATATATATTACAATAACACTTATTGTAAGAATGGTTTGCCCAGGGCTCACATGTCTAACAATCTCCCACTAGCCCTCAGAACCATTCAGGTACAATCCGTAAACTCATATTCATTACATGCTGGTCAAAAACCTTCTGTGTCAAAGGTTTGGTAAGAGGATCAGCAATGTTGTCGGCAGAGGCCACCTTGGTGATGATGATGTCACCACGCTTTTGAATCTCCTGAATGATGTGGTATTTCCTTTCCATGTGCTTGCTCTTTTGATGGCATCTGGGTTCCTTTGCCTGGGCAATGGCTCCCGTGTTATCAAAGAGTAACGGATGGGAGTATCAGAGGGAACTATGGCAAGCTCCAAGATGAACTTGTGCAACCACACCGCCTCCTTTGCAGCATCCGATGAGGCAATGTACTCGGCTTCTGTTGTTGAATCCGCCATAGTGTCCTGCTTCTTACTTCTCCAGCTCACAACACCATTGTTCAACAGGAATACAAACCCTGATGTCAACTTTCGATCATCAATATCCGACTGGAAGTCTGAATCTGTATATCCCAACACTTGGAGATCACCATCCCCATAGACCAAGATGTAATCTTGTGTTCGTCTTGGATATTTAAATATATTCTTTACTGCATTCCAGTGTTTCTGTCCATAGCAGGATTGGTAACGACTTACCACTCCCACTGCATGGTAGATGTCTGGCCTAGTACAGATCATGGCATACATCAAGCTTCCTACAACCGACGCGTAAGGGCATCCAGCCATGGCTTTCCTTTCCTCAACACTTGGAGGAGCCATCCCTTTGGACAGCTGGATACCATGTCCTTTGGGGAGGAATCCCTTCTTTGAACTATCCATATGGAATCGTTCAAGAATCTTCTTGATGTATCCATGTTGTGATAATCCCAATATTTTCATTTCTCGGTTTCTGAACAACTTCAGGCCTAAGATGTAAGAGGCTTCTCCAAGATCTTTCATCTTGAAGGTATGGGACAGCCAAATCTTCACACTGGTCATCATTCCTGTATCATTCCCAATGATAACGATATCATCTACGTAAAGCACAATGAACACAATGGCGCTCCCACTAAGCTTCTTGTTCACACAAGGTTCATCAGGATTCTGCACAAAATCATAACTCTTTATGGTTTCGTCAAATCTGATGTTCCAGCTACGAGAAGCTTGTTTGATCTCATAGATGGATTTCTTCAGCTTGCATACTTTACCATCCTCAACTATGAAGCCCTAGAGCTGCTCCATATAGATATCCTCCTTGAGGTATCTATTGAGGAAAGCTGTCTTCACGTCCATCTGCCAGATGTCATAGTCAAGAGATGCAGCTATAGCTAGAAGTGTCCTCTTGGACTTACGCATGGACACAAGAGAGAATGTCTCATCGTAGTTGATGCCTTCTCTCTGTGTGTAACCTTTCGCTACGAGTCGTGCTTTGAAAGTCTCTACTTTCCCATCAGGGCCCCACTTTCTCTTGAAGATCCATTTACACCCAATGGGTTTTAACCCTATAGGTGGATCCTCTAGGGTCCATACACCATTCTTATGCATGGAGTCAATTTCTGACTTCATTGCCAGCATCCATCTATACATGTCATGATCCGCCATTGCTTCATCAAATGAAGAAGGATCATTATCAGTTTCACCTGACACATGGAATCCATACATTTCGGGTGGTGCAACCACCCTCCAACTCCATTAAAGAGGTATGGGTGTTTCATCTTTATTTATCTCTTCAGTTTCTAGTTCAGGAATCTCAGAATCCTCAGGGGATTCAATGAGTTCCTCCACCTCATTTCCATCTTGACCTTTAGGGAAATCATCCTCTATAAATTTCACATTCCTAGAGACAAAAATCTTTTTGGTCTTAAGGTCATAAAGATAGTATCCAATACCATCTTTAACATATCCAATGAAGTAGCACTTACGAGGGCGAGATTCTAGATTACTTGCGTCCACGTTCTTCGCATGGACCAAGCATCCCCAAACCCTCAAGTGTTTAACACTAGGTTCAGTACCATACCAGAGCTCGTGAGGAGTCTTGGGTACAGACTTGCTTGGAATCTTGTTCAGGATATATATCGTAGTCTCTACTGCATATCCCCAGAAACTAAAGGGTAAATGTGCTTTGCTCATCATTGAACGAACCATGTCCATGATGGTCCTGTTGCGTCTTTCAGCAACACCATTAAGTTGGGGAGTTCCAGGGGGAGTGAGATTGGAGATAATTCCATTCTATTTAATATATTCTTTGAATTCATCTGAGAGGTACTCACCACCTCTGTCAGATCGAATCCGTTTGATCTTCCTATCGGTTTGGTTCTCAACCAAAGCCTTGAACTCTTTGAACTTTTCAAAGGTTTCAGATTTATGACGTAGTAGGAAGATAAACCCGTATCGCGAATGGTCATCAATAAACGTCAAGTAGTATCGATATCCATTTCTAGTCGCGGTACTGAAGGGACCACATACATCAATATGTATTATGTCAAGAATACCTTCGCATCTCGTAACCTTGTTACGGAAAGGTGTTGTAGTCATTTTACTTCGAATGCAGTGTTTGCAGGTAGGTAAAGATTGAACCTGTAGAAAATTTAATGGTCCATCCATTATCAATCTTTTGATCCTATCAACAGATAAATGACCAAGCCTTTGATGCCAAATCCTATTCAAATGATTTCCATCCTCCCTAGATCTCATGGGGTTTTCATTATTAATGGCAGTAAAATTCATGATACATTCATTAATGCACAATTCATAGAGTCCACCAGAAGTGAAAATACCATCCGCAATATATTTATCATACCAGTTTATGATTAATTTATTACAGAAAGTGAAGGATTATCCATTTCTAATTAGCTTAGATACAGATATCAGATTCCTTCTAACTTCAGGTACATAAAGACACTCTTTAAGTACTATGACTCGACCACTAGATAATGATAGTCTGTAGGTCCTGACAACGACTGCTTCAACACTTGCATCAGACCTCATCTGGATGACTATCTCCCCATGCTCCAGATTCCTAGTTTCCTGAAACAAATGCAATGTATTGCATACATGAACAAAAGCACTAGAATCTATAACCTAACTTCCTTCTCGTCCAACGAGAAAACTAGTTTCAATGATGAAAGTAGATTTCATACCTTCTGGGGCTTTACCTTTGTCAGTAGACTTCAAGTAATCTGGGCAGTTACGCCGCCAGTGCCTCAGCTTCTGGCAGTAGTGACAGGCATCGGACTTTTTCGATGTCATCAGTGTGGAACCACTAGAAGACGAACCAACTCCTTGAGTCTTCTTCTTTCTCTTCTGGGCAGGGCCCTTTCGAGAACCTTGCTTTCGCCCGCGCTTTCCTCTCACTTGTGCAACCATTGCACTAGTAGAGGGGATGTCCTTCCTCATCACGTCTTCTGCAGACTTTAACGCAACTAACAGCCCAGCATTAGTGAAATCATCTTTTCTCATGTAATAAGACACGACAAAGTTGTTGAAAGACTTAGGGAGTGACAGGAGAATAAAATAAGCTTGCATGTCAGAATTTATGTAGGCTCCCAGGGTTTCCAATTCAAAGAGGTACCCAAACACTTTGAGTACGTGTTCTCTGACAGAGGTCCCTTCCTACATCTTGCAGCGAATAAGCTCTTTCATCACGTTGTAATGTTGTGTGAGGTTTATGTCACCGAACATTTCCTTCAGATTCAACATAATCTCTTTGCAATGGTTCATTTCCACACGTTGCTTCTGAAGCACATTGGACAATTACCCAAGGATGCAACACCTTGCAGATTATGGTCTTCATCATATTTCTCATTATATGATTTATCTTCTGCAGTCTTAGGGTTTGCTATCTTGTCCTTGATCAGTACATAAGAGATGCGCTCCGCAGATAGGACAAGATCCAAATTTCGGATCCAATCGGAATAATTTGACCCGGTCAACTGGTTGACCTCTAGGCGCCTGCTAAGTAGGTTCATGGACTTCATTTTCTGAAATTAAGAATGCACTATAATAGAATACATAGATAAATATATATTTATTTTAAGATATTTGATTAAAGTATTTTAAATCAAATTCGTCTTGCTATGTCAACTTTGAAAGATTATTCCCTTATTTTCTTTCAAAGTAAGAGATACACTTACCGCTATATTTCAAGCAAGATCTGGATCTCCTTTCCGATCTTTGTCACATCCCAATAATATGAGAACTTGCAACTCCGATAAAAAGAAGCGGGAACTCATTCCATCTTTCAAGTCCAACTTGCATTTCCCAATTCGGACTTTAACACCCGGGCCCACCACCCCAAAGGTGATGCTGACCTGTTGCTAATTGAACCAACCGTCAACAGGATTTGAACTCGCTATGCGCAATCCAATATCACCCCAATAATATGAGGACTCGATATTGGGGTCACTACGCATATGGCCTTACTCTTTCGAGAAGCAAAGAGCCCGATCCAGATGTGCTTGCATACAGGGGCTGTCATTCGGACATGCATCTCCTACATACAATCCCTGGCGACAGAACCCTTCGCCTTGACGGGAGACCATGGATGTCACTTATGTGATCCTCCATCTCATATTCAAATTTTATAATCAATTATCGTGAATCATATTCACATAAATAATTCTTCCAAGGGAAATACACATCTATTCATAATAGAATGTTAATTGGATACAATTAATATAATCACATTAAATTAATCATTAATCCAATCATCAATCAACAAACTTGATTATTTACTTGAATAGTAGGTATAATCTCAAAGTACATATTATTTGAATTTTAATAATTAGAAAATTACACTTTGACTTCTCCGGCATTATCGAGTCCCTACCCGTTGTCATGGTCAGTACCGACGAGAGTGGGACGGACCACATACGTTGCAACCCGCAAACCCAATGCTCTCCGACTAGGCACCATAACCACCTCAGGAAAGGATAATGCTCGATAGATCATCATGTACTTTGAGATGCTCATCAGTTTTTCAACCGAAATTATACCATATAATATACATCAAAACAATTTTGATTATATTATAAGGAGATTTGCTAAACAGAACCCCAATCCTATTCAAGAAAGAGGGCTTTTCATGTAAAAATTGTCCTACAACTATTGTAGGATAAACTAAGGTTCTTCATGAAAAATGTTTGTTGATGATTTCATGTCAACCAATGGTCAAGATCAATTATCTTATCATTATGGTTTAGGCAAATGTCATTCAATGAAATAATTATCTCCTTACATATTTCACAAATATTTATCACTAATTATTTCAGAAAATTAACAATTAATTTTTATCATCATATTTGAATGACTTATCACAAGGATCATGATCAAAAGATGTCAATTTCCAGCAGTGACCCCCAATCACTAAATTTAACTTATCTTGATCAATTTAAATCCAAAAATTGCAAAATCAGTTTCATAAGATTGCCAATTTAATTTATTAAAGAACTCAAGTGATAATTCACGCATTTCGAGGCGTATCAAAACAGTAATTAACTCATTAATTACGTTTAGATCCCCAGTACCCGCAACAGTGAATATATACATATTCAAAAGGCCACAACTTGAGCAAATGAAATTCAAATTTCGTAAACTCGGATCCTATGGTTTCCTTAATTAACGGGGAACAAAAATAAATTGCAAATTTCGTATTTAAACAATTTAAACATCCCTGAAAATTTCAATTAGACAGAGGTGCGGGAATTGAAATGCGACAAAAACTTTCGCGACCCTTTCAAACCCAAGTCGTCCTAGGTCTATGGATTATATCCAAAACCTTATTCGACCTAAGGCTCTGATACCACTTTAAGGATATTAATGATCCTTAAGCACATCACGGAAGCGTGTCGATCACATCATATGCAATCGGGGCAACTAGTCGCACTAGTTGCTAGATGCGACGGAAATTAAAATTTTTTTAACAAGTGCTGAAACCAAATGATCACGAGAACATTTCTCGGATCGTTTCATCAAACCACAAAATATAAGGAATACCTCTTGGAGTGTGATTGTAATTGTGAGATCCCAAACAAGAGATCCTCCTGTCTTAAGTCCGATCGACGAAGAATGCACTTGCGGGCGCGATGACGAGACGCGAACCTCCTGTAATCCTCGATGAAGATCCAACCAATGAATACCCTGATTTCGTCAAACGAAATCCGTCATCTTACTTTAGAGCAAGAAACCCCAAAGAAGAAGGAGATCCTCGAGTCGTCAAAGGCGAAGGCGAGAGACTCTCCTTCTCAATGCACAAAGTGGACGACCACCTTGAATAGAGAGAGAGAGAGGGTAGGCGAGAATGATAGGGAGAGAGAAAGAGTAGTAGGCTTCTACAACTCTTAATAATGTACCATGAAAGTCTAGGTTTGACCTTCCTTTTATATTAGTTTAGGATCCAATGGATCTCAATCCATGGGATACATAGATCCAACGGCCATGGTGATCTATGTATTAATCAATGGCCAAGATTGTTGTTGGCTAAAAACCAACGATATTAATGTATATTTAAATTAAATATATGTTGCAACATTATCATCACAATTTAATTTAACATAAATTGATTATCAAGAGATAATAATATAATAAAGGAGAGATAATCAATTTTCTCCTAAAATTGAGGGGGCGTCACCTTTGACCATGTCATTGGTGACACCACCTCATTTAAAGGTTATTTATCTCTCTTTTATTTTGTATTATTATTTCTCAATGTATTATAAAAATATCCACCAAATTAATTCCAAATTAATTTATGAATATTTCAATCATACCATTGATAAATATGTGAATCATATTCACAACCCAAACTAATTTGTAAATTGCATTTCCAATTAATTAATTAATGTGAATCCAATCCACATTAATAATTAACAAATGTTATTTATAAAATTTCTCTCTCTTCAATATATGTATATTATAAATCATATTTATAGTACACAAATATTATGGATAGTATTATCCACATTCTTCAATCCTTGATAATTAAATCCTATTTAATTATCTTGGATAATTATTCTCACAATATGATTCTCATTCATATTATGCTTTATAATTAAATCTCATTTACTCATCAAGTCCTTTTTGCTTGGATATGTAGTTCATCAAATGAATTTTTCTTGAATCAATTCAAGAATAATGTGCTTTCTCCGCAGATGCTTGGAGATAAGGACAGGGTGATTGTATTGTTCCACGTATAGTGACTTGGATGTTGAGATCTCATCTCAAATCCAGATCTTACGGACCTCCCACAGATGCTTGATTGAATCAAGACCGCAAATCTAATCTTCTAATTACATCTGAATCACATTCAGATCAATGTCCAACACATGGATCAAGATCAGATTGCTTCTCTACTGAGAGGAGTCACTAAAATCCGGACCTGTTTCATCACTCCCTCATAATGGAAGTGTCATGGTTATACAATCATTTAAGATCACATCACCCTCAGGTATTCCTAATACCTGTACATCCTGGATACTGGAAGACCCATGATCAACCTGAAGATTAAGATCAATTTTACACTGTCTTCTTCAGGGTTTGATCACTAAGTTTCTCAATCTTGGTCATTGGGAGTCGGTATCGATCATATGCTTTCCTAAAGCATATAGGATACCTTAAAATTCATGTCATGCTTCCAAAGCATGACGACCATGCATGGAATTTGATCGGTCCCAATACCTCATGAGTGAGCTCATGTCTTCCGGTTCATAAGTGAACCTGTATCATCCCTTTGAGAGATCGTATTGCTCATATGCCCTTATATGCACACCAGCTCGTCAGTGTATAGATCTTGGTTAGGCCATCAACCTATCGGTCTGCCAAATGTACATACTCAGACATATAGCAATACATCTGTCTCCGGTCAAAGGATGCTTGCCTATGCTGTGATAGCATTCAACATAGGACTTAGGTTATCTCGATCTCGTTGAGTCAACCCATTGACCTAACTAATCTGACACCTCCGAAACACTATTCCCATGCAGAGGACCTGCATCAAGAGGTCGGTCAGATATCAACCTATGTGAGAAAGGATTGCCATCTCCTACTCAGGTTGGAGATCATCTCTTAACAATCATTTGACGGTGCTTGATGAGTCCACTATCTAACTCCTTAGATATTCATCAAAACACCAGCCTCCATGATTCATTTAATGAATCAACAACTATATGATCATGAAGAAGGCCATGGTACATAACCCTTATTGTACAGAGGGACCTTATTGTGCATCATTCATTTAGTTTTAGAAAGGGAATGAAACATCAATAAATTTTATTGATAAACATACATATTACAATAACACTTATTGTAAGAATGGTTCTCCCATGTCTCACATGTCTAACAGGTTGTTTAATGGAATGTGCAGGGACACCTAGAGAAGAAGAGTCATGGGATTGCTCCTTAGAGAGTGGCAAGCTGATTTAGTGTTTCTTCAAGAAATAAAGAAAGGGAGATGGGATGCAAGCCTCTGAGTGACGGTGTCTAGGGTTAGATTATCAGAGTTTAGAGTGGTCCTGTCGACCAGGACTTGTGGTGGCATCTTGATTGTATGAGATGGTGACCTACTGGAGGTGGTTGACATGGTTGACGCACGTTGATCATTTTAAAAATGTCATGCTTCATCGTAAGTCGAACAATGTATAGTTTCTCTTCTCAGCAGTGTATGGCCCCACAGGTACGGGCTTTAGTTCACCTCTTTGGGAGGAACTACCTTGGGCCGGGTCTAGACACCATGTTTCTCCTTGGCTCATTGGTAGGGACTTCAATGGCACACTTTTAGCTGCAGACATGCCTCGCGAGAGTGGGGTTTGGATCATGGCTCCCCTGGCTTCCTTGAGTTCGTGAGTGCCTTGTTGCTGGAGGTGTTAGATGCATCAAACTCTTGCTACACTTGGAGGAGTATCTCTTCTCGTTCTCGTCTGGATTGCTTCCTTTGTTTGGTGGAGCTTTTTGAATCATTCTCGTTGGCTTCCATTATTCCTCTTCTACATACGCATACTACTATTTGTTGGATCACTGGTGAGGCTAGTCATCCTTGTAGCATGTTTCAGTTTGAGCGTGCTTGGCTACTGAAAAATGGATATCGAGACTGAGTTATCGCTAGTTGATAGGAGGTTTCAACTAGTGGATTTTCTTCTAGAGACATGGGATCTCGCCTCAAAGCCTTGAGGTGTATGTTAATGTTTTTCCGTAAGGAGGTTTGCGCATTTCGGTAGGAGAGGAGGACCTTAAATAGGAGGTGGTGAGATTAGACGCTCTTGAAGACTCTTGTGAGTTGGTAGACGAGGAGAGAAGCGTTATTGAAGAAAGTATAAGATTTTGAGGGATGAGGATTACAAACGTGAGATAGAGTGGAGACAAAGAACCAAACAAACATCGACGAGGGAGGGAGATGTGAATACTCGCTTCTTTCATGTTGTTACTAGTGACCGGAGACGGCGTAACCTTAGTAGAGACATTGAGGTGGGTGGTGTCCAGGTGGAAGAGGAGCACGCCATTGGGGCGGCAATGACTAACCACTTTAGAGAGGCAAGTAGGAGGACCCGGACGGAAGGATTATGGTGGGCTAGTAGGAATATTCCAGTTCTTTCTGACATCCATTCTACCAGTTTAGTTTGAGCTTGTACACCGACAAGGGTTCTAGAAACTACTTTTGATCTTAGCGCAAATGGATCTCTAGGCATTTTTTTGCGAGTCTTGGGACCTAGCAGAGCAAGATGTGCTGGCGGTGGTGGAGGAGTTGAGGGGGGAGAACCAAGGCTTTGAGCGATTGAATCGTTCACTTATCTTCTTACTTCCCAAGGTGGATGTGGCTCTCTACATGGAGGATTTTTGACCTATTTCCCTCTCAAATGCCATTTATCTCATTGTGGCTAAAGTACTTGCAAATTGATTGTGTGAGGTTGTGGGATCAATTATTACAGATTCTCAGACTGCTTCTTTTCCTGGAAGGTATATAATGGATGGCGTGGTCATTGCTTTAGAGATTATTGTAGATTGGAAGCGAAATAAGAGCAAGGGATACTTTGGAAGGTTGATTTTTCCAAAACGTATGATTGTGTCAACTAAAAATTTATTTGGGCGTCTCTTTTAAGATGAGGTTTCCCGAATGAGTGGATTAAGTGCGTGAAGAGATTTATAACTACAAGCTCATGTTCAATCTTGTTGAATGATCATCAGGCTGGTGGATTTTTCCAGCCTCAGAGAGGAGTCAGGCGGGGGTGCCCTCTCGTTCCTTTGCTTTTGTTTTAGTGGCAGATGCATTGTCGCGAATGGTTTTTAGAGCAGTGAGCGATAACTTCTGTGCATAGTATCAACTTAATGACCTATCGATTCCTATACTTCAATATGCAGATGATACAATTTTTTTGTGGTAGGGGGTGTTCGTGAGGCGAAGGGGATTGCTACTGTGTTGGATCTATTGAGTAAGATCTCAGGCCTCAAGATTAATGGGTATAAATCTGCTTTCATCCCATGTTACAGAGGTAGTTGAGTGTGAGATTTCACTACAATACCAGTGTGGAGCATTTCCCATTAAGTATCTGGCCTTAACTATGATGTATGGATGACTTCGACAATCATATTGGATGCCCATGATGGAATGAATGGAGCGACGACTTGCTGGATTGTGTGCCTCCTACCTCTCAAGTTTTATCGGCTATCTCAATCTTCTACATGTCATCTAGGCTTCTTCTTGTAGGGATTCACAAGCGGTTGGAATCTCTAATGCGTCATTTTTTTTGGGCTCGAGCAGGAGATTCCAAGGGGGTGCCTTTGGTTGGGTGGAAGGTTGTGGTTCTTTCAGAGAATGATGGTGGGTTAGGTGTTCTTGATCTTGATGTAATGAAGAAGGCCCTACTAGCAAAATGGGTGATCTGTATTTGTGGTAATGGTTCTGATCTTCTCTGTTTTTTGTTGCGAAAGATCTATGGGGTTTCAGGGTCCTATACTGGAGACCTATGCATGTGTCTATGTCCTCTAATTTTCGGAGGGGGTCCGCTCCATCATTCCTCAGATTTTGGCATCTATGTGATCATGTCTTAGAGATGGAGATGCCTTTCATTTTTGGTCCGACGATTGGTCGGATCTTAAACTCTTTGTGACAATTTTCCTATGTTATTTGGGTTGGATGAGAATTGAAGATGTCGGGTGTGCGAGGCTTGGTGTGGTAGTGCTTGGTCAACTACATTTCGATCAGAATTATCTGAAGAGTGTATAACAGACTTGCATTTTTTGAGAGGGATGCTCTCTCAGACGCGCATACCATTGACAGGACATGACCATGGGTATGGTCAGATGGTCATTTCCTGGCGAAGAAGGCATACAAAGTTCTATACACATCATTTGTTTTTGATCCAGGGATTGCTATGCCAACATTAGGTCAGATATGGAGGTGGAAGATCCCACGATGAGTCAAAACCTTCATGTGGCTGATGGGAAGAGAGCGATTGTTGACTAGTGCAAGGAGGGCCAGATTGTTCCACGCGTCTGATGATTTTTGCCAAAGTTGCTCCAAAGATGTGGAGGATATCGACCACCTTTTTTTAAATTGTACGATGTCAAAGGAGGTTTGGAGGGGGTTAGACCTTACTTGGGTTGCGACGGAGAACTTTCATTCTTTCTGGAATGAGACGTCGGGAAATGACCCAACATTTGTCAAGGTTTTGATAACCGCGAGCCTCTGGGCGATATGGCTAGAGAGGAATGAGGTGTTATTTAGGAGAGAGATATTATTTAGAAAATGTGGTACAACATGGCAGGATCCTCCATGTTTCTTGATCTTTGTAATTATGACATTTTACCAGTGAACATAAAATTTTTTTTTGGGTGCTTGTCTATACGGCTTTGCACCCTTTTTCCTTTATAAAATATTGACAAGATACTCGTCCAATTTTCTGAAACGTAGGAAAATAAAGACACCATTGATAATTCGAAGTACTAATTTACGTATGAAACTAATCAAGTAAATTGTTTAATCCAAAACCTGCAAATAACAAATCCAGCTCTAAAGGGAGACATCGACGAGTGAATGCCTTCATCTCTCCATTGTCTTTTTGCTACGAATGGGAGGACTCATATATGGATCCACTAAACAATTAGGACTAGGTAATATGGTACTATCTTTTTCCGATTAATTCAAGCATACTTCAATTTGGAAAATCCAATCAATAAAGAGGTACACTAATTAACACATAATTAACAATAACTTGTTGGTAAGTAATCCAGTGATGGTGAGACTCATGTTGCGTTCTGTGAGAGAAGGTAACTGTGTATTCATCCGCCGTCGCCCTGTCACCGCACACCGCGGGATCCTTGACAATCCTTATAAGATAGGTTGAAGGAGATGGTATCCGCATACTGCAACTGCTTCAGTAGTGCTAAATCAAAATCTTAGTTCCTTCTTCACCATATGTCAGGGCTTCCTGGTTGGACCCCAGTCTTGGATCTTGGGATTATTTGTTGCTTCAAACTGACATCAATATAAGGTTGTACGGTGGATGTGTTTCAGGATCTTCGATATAATGCCTTGCGGTTGGATGTTTCTTCCAATCCAATCGACAGGACTGCCTTCCATCAAACTGGTACTGTTTCCACCCTATCAATTGAGGGGGAGATACAATGATAAATCCATGACCATAAGGCGTAAAAAGGATGGCTTTCGAACCCTTGCGGGGAGAAACGCGATGCAGCTAATAGAAGAACGATTAGAAAAAAAACATTATTCTTTCAGCACTGATTCATATAAAAAGGTACCTTAGTTCTTTAAGGCCCTGTTTGGTTGGAGAATAGGCCTTGGAATAAGGGGCCAATTCTCCTCCCGACACGGTTCCCAGTGGTACGACTATTCTCCATTATTCCATCTTATTTCACTCTTATTCCTATCTTTATCCCACCTTACCTACCTTTATTTCACCTTATTCTCCTTATTCTTATCCTCTAGCCGAACAGAGAATAGATCATTATTCCCCTTATTCTTTATCCTTATTCCTGCTTATTCTCCTACCGAACGGGCCCTAACTGTTATTTACAATGGTCGAATTCATTAGTATCACTGAAACTGATGCAGTAAGGATGAAATTTGGATAGAGGGGGGGAATTCCTCTACTGTTGGGATTGATGGTAATGTCAGGCTCTGCAGCACTGCCGAAATATTCAAAGCATACGCAGCACGGCTGAACACCACGTGAAGAATAGCGCTAATTTTTTATTGCATATATTGTCCAAGGATTGAAACCGTTTAGGGCATCAAAGTGGGCCTCCTTCTTTACTCGCGTAGGAGTTATGTGAATGAAGGCTCGCCTTCGGGGACGAGATGTACCGCCCCAAGTGACAACAGTGCTGCCATTCCATGCACGAGATCTGTCCCCCCAACAGTCGATTCCATGTTGGAGTCGCCATTGCCAATATTTTATTGGATTTGTGCTTTAATGATATCTGATCGTCCGTGGTAGCAGAGCTCCCTGTCGCCCCCCAATCCAAGATCTACGATTCGTGATACTCGCGCCGTGAAGTGTCAGATTTTCTATTGTTGGATTACAGTCAAATTAAGTCTCGTGACTGTGATTATGTGCCTAGTTATATCAATATGATGTTGATAGATTCCGTCGCCGTTCTCAATGGGTAGAGTTTCATTCATTGTCTCTTGCATGAATCTATTCTGTGGACACGAGAGTTCTAATTCTTGTACCCTTTCTGTGTTTACATGACATATACTGGGATTTCTCAACAAAATGTCGGTGATCTGTTGTGCCATCTCTCATCCTTTATTCGAAATATTTGTTTAACTATGTTATCACATGCTTTTAAAGTTGAATATTTTATTTGCTAAAGTTTGAATTTCCCTACAATACTCGAAGCATCCAACAGATCGAGAATGCAAATAGGAAAAATTCATTAAAACAAAATCTGTCTATATGTCCATGAATACTTTAATGTTGTTTGTCATATCTTATGTAATTAAATGTACAATAAATAGCACAGTGTTCATTGTTATATTTGCAGGTAATAAATCATATGCCAATGCTTATCCATTGATTTTTTCTTCCAATTATTGTTGAATTAGCAATAGTTAGTACAAAATTATGATGAAAAGATCTGAGGATAGTCCGTTCATTATAATATTAGTTTTGTCCATAAGTATTGAGGAAGACTGACCTTACCAACTTATTTTGCCAACACCCATTTAAATGCGTTTACAAACATCTGAAATACCTTACCCAAATTATCAAGTAATAATCTCCACTTTTATGGCTCACTCTAATGCTTTGCAGGTTTTCAGATAATTGGGATGTTACAATGAAATCGACAATAATTTGTTATTATAAACGTGATAACAAATATTGTCCTTTAGGCTAAAACAGAGAAATTGAAGTTTTAAGCTTTAATGACAACCAATTTGCCTCTGATCTAATTGATTTCAATAAGCTTTCCCGAATAATGTACTAACTTATATAAAGATCCGGACCATTACCTAACCCCATGTTACAATTTGAGTAATTCCTTGAAAACGTGCTACCAACCTCAATCTTCCAATTTGCGAGTTTAGAAAAAAAATTCAAATTGAAGTCTTTCTGATATTTTCATGTCTTTGTTTAATTTTCTACCATTTCTTCTTAAAACCCTTCGGCATTATTCTCAGCATTATCTGGTAGAAGTATGGATAATAGCTAACCAACAAAATTTAATTTCCTAAATGCAACAAAAATCCATCAAATGGCTATCTTAAGAAATAAAGGTTAGAAAACTATACTCGATGTATGTGCTTAATCATTATAATATACACACTACAATAAAATTGACATGAGGCAATGAATAATTCAACATTCATTACCATAACATCCACAGTTAAATATACAATAATGAATTATATTCGTTACTTGCTTCTTAAAGTTCACAACAACTATTGTATGCATTATTATACTTCTAGCACAAATCATATAACAATGATCATCCGTTGACATTTTCTTCCATTCATTGCTAAATTTGGTAACGATTTGTACAATTTTTTTGTTGTTATACATTAATGTCAAAAAATATGACATCGAATATTGAAATTATTAATTTCCATAGGTCAAATTTCTTGTAGTGACATCTTGGAAGCAAGAGTTTATGGGAGCAACATTTTCTATCGAACTCTTTTAGATTTGGATAAACCATCTTATTGTAGTTAAAAGCTTCCTGTCCTTCAAAGTTATTGAACTACAGAGTGGATCGTTTGTTGTAGAGCAACAGGTGCATTACTCGCACGGGTCCTCCGATGGAGATCAGACGACCCTTATAGGGGCTGACCATCTCCGATCCCTTATGAAGGCCGTTCGATCCCCATCAGACGGCTCCCGCATGTACAACACATATTGCACTACAACAGAGGATCATTCTCCCTTGAACTGTCCGGAGCTTGAACTGTCCAACTTACACACCGTAAGCCTTCATTACTCGAAGCTATGAAACTTGTGACAAACATTTACATCCATTTGCCAATGCAGAATAGATTTTTTGGTAAAGGTGATTATCTATCTTAATTGGATTATGTGGGTAAATTACAATAAACCATTAAAAGACAACTTCCCTATGAGAATCTTAGGGGTTTAATGCGTTTATGATATATGCGATAACATCAACATTATTTCCGCAAAAAGTGAGTGTGTATTTCCTTTATGTTTGGGATAAGTCCCTTTCTAGAGAATAACAAAGAAAGGCATAAAGAAATGATGAATCTCTTATTCATTATGATAACAATTTTTAATTGGAATTTTAGGAATCTCAACTATCATAGAGATTGTAACAGTTGGATCTAGTTCATGTACACCTTTTTCACACATGTTTCTTGAATTAATCTCTCAATTTCTCATATAAGTCTAAAATTGTTCTTCAATAATAGTAAGATTTTTGTGTGTAAACCTTGCCCTAAACTCTTGCACCAAACCCTTCTTCATCTTGAATTCCTTGAACCATTTTAATGTGGTATACCTTGTTAGCCATGTGAAACCAGAGCGAACCATTTCTACAATAAAATATTGTTGTAATCTTTTATATATCAATAAAAGTTATTGATTTATTTCACTTCTTGTCTCAGATTAAATGAATTAATGCTCTTATAAGGCCCCTCAATACAATTTGGTTACGTACTATGGTCATCTTCATAATCACATAGCCATTGATTCAATAATTGAATCATAGAGGTTGGTGCTTAGATGATATATGGAAAGCTAGATTGAGGACTAATAAATCTTCATTTCATCACCATTATTCTTTCATTTTTGCCTTAAATCCCTAGTTAAATGCATGTATATATCATTATTGTGGAATATAACATTCAATAATTCACATAAAATACTGTATAAAATATTGTACAAAATATTGTATTTAATACCAAAATAAAAGAATAAAGGAAGAAAAGAGAAAGAAGAAATTGTCAAGACCTTCGATCTTGAAACTCAATCATCATGATGACTTGATCAGCAAGGAATAAAGTAATGGGAGATAGGGCGGTCATTTGTACATAATACACATCATAGAAACCCTAATTTTATAGCCTTGTAATTACATTTTGGGACCTATTTTATTTTATTATTTTTATTCCTCAAATCAATAAACCCTCAACATGAATATTGTACATAAAAATACAAAGAAACATGAAAAAAAATTTTCAATAAATAATAATACATAGTGTGTCTGAGGCACACAAAATAAAAAATCACAAAGAAAACTTTACAGAAATGTATCTACCCGGAACAAATTCAAAATTTATCAAACTCACATTTATTTTTGATAAAATTAAATTTTCTATTTAATGAAAGTGGTTTCATTGAATTCAGAGTTAAGATGAAAAAGTTGGCTTTTGAGCCCTCATTGCGTATTATACATATATAAAATAATTATTATATTTATTCTTTGTGTTTTTAGTCTCTTAGTTTTTTAAATATTTGTAAATCTTATTCAAAACAAATGTGAATTATAATATGATAATAAAATATTTTAAAATTTGTTAAAATAAATAATGTACTTTAATATATATAGGTAAACATACTTATAATATACATATATAATAAATATACCTAATTATTTAAGTACATAAATAAACTAAGAAAAATACAATAAAAATGTATAAATATGTATCTAGATTAGTTATGAATATATAAATTATATGTGTAAAATAATAACATATATAATACAAAATAAAATCAAAATACATAAAATACAAGTATTTATACCTATATACATAGATGTAATATTGTAACATGTAATGAATCAGCTTGTAAAAATAAATAGAAATCATTATTAAGTACTACATAAAATTACAAGTATTTTCATTTTTCAATAAAAAATTAAATAAATTAGTTAATATTTTTTATATATTTAATAAGGGATTTACAAATGCCTAATTTCTAGTTTGTTAACATGGACCAACTAGAGCGTAAGAACCTTTGATCGCTGGTCAATTGTCCGGCCTATGCCTCCTCTTCTGTCAAAGCACGTGAAGGATCTGACTTTGAAAAAAATTCCTAGCCCTCCTCCACACACCTTTCTCCTCGCGACCTTTACCTTTGTGCAGCCAGTTTGTCCTTCATCCTCGCCTACACCCGAATCTTCACCTACCACACTTCACATACACAACATCTCCTCTTGTTTTTGGACAGAATCCATTTCTATAAAAGCACCATCACCCTTCCTTTTTATTTTTGATCCTCCTTACTCACATGCAATCCCAATGGGAGCCCCTATAACATCTCGTATGTGTCAACCTCGAGATCCAGGCCTTGTTGGCATGCATAAAGGTGCAGAAGGTGTGATCTGAGGTTCACGAGATGACCATCGACCATGCTTCTCCTGCTTCGAGTTTTCGAACTTGTTGAGATGCTAGGTTAGTATATTTTTATTGCCTTTCACTCCAACAATCTGTGAGTAGCTCTAATTTTATCAATTAGCATATTAGCTTAATTTTAGGTTTTAAAATAGATGGAGCCTTAATCTCCGGCATCAAGTTCATCGTGCTCCACCGTTATGCAAACTGCCTATCACTGCCATCTCCTTCCCCTTGTACTGCTCCATCTTCCCCCCTTGTTAACCCCTTGGTACTGCTCAGATCGAGCTAGGCTAAAGCTTCCTCCTCTGTCTTCTCCCCCGAGCCGCTTCCCCATTGTGTATTCAGCTTGACCCTTGGGTCGAGCACATTCAGATCGAGCTCGTTAGACTTTTTGTGTAGGTGAGCGACGAGGAAGACCATATGGAGCATAATCCTAGAGCTCAAACTAGAGACCCAAGTGGCTTGAGCTCCAGGGCCCCTACGATGGCCCCCAGACGTCTTTGAGGATACTTGCATGTGCATAAAGCTTCTAGGAATCCAAGGATGCTCTCAACTGTGAAGGAGGAGGTGGAATAGAGGATAAAATCGAGAACCAACCTTGCTGGAGTCGTGTTATTGGAGTGTTCTTCCAAGAATCTCCAGACTCGTTTGATCAAGACCACTGTCCAAAAATAATCTTGGCCATTCATTCCAAATGCGAACAAACATCCTCCCTATCCGTCCGATCAAGCATGTGGAAGCACATGAGCCCTCTGATCGAGACACTATAAGGGTAAATTATTAAGTAATGCCTCCACTTTTTATAATTTTAATTGTCTCTGTAAATATTTAAACAAGTTCAATATCTTGTGTAAATTTTGCAACTCGTATTTTTTGTAAATTACATCTAGGTCTAGTGTTAGTTCAGCTCTGGTGGTTCCTACTGAGTTGGCCATTTTTCAAGGGATCCCCTTAAGGTTTTCTTATTTCATTTTTATTTATCAATTATGTATTTTAGTTCAAAAACTTTTGGTATTTTTGCATGTAAACCCTAACACTTTATTTATATTGCAAAAATGCCCCTTCCAAGAATGTATATTGAATTTTGTGTCTTTTATTTTTTTATTAAATATCTCCTCTAATGAAAAATTCTAGAAAAATTATAGGATATGCTTTGGATGATGCCTACACCATTATTTTTATTTATCATTTATTACTTTTCATATTTATTAAAAATCAATTAAGAAATATTTACTCCTTAATTAAATATAAAAATACAAAAAATAAAACCACTTTTAAATATAACAGAAAAATTAATTTTAAATATTTTTATATAATATAACTCCAGACCAAAAATCACAAAAACATATAAAATAAAACTTGAAAATTTGAAAAATACTTCAAATTTTAAAAATTAGAAAATTTATATAATGTCTAAAAAATAGTTTTCATATGTATATTTTTATTTATACTAAATACTACATATTTAAAATGATTTTGAGAAAATGTCAACTTATTTTCTATTTTTAAATAACAAAAAAACTTGACATATTTATTAACTCCTTGATTTGGAGTATTTCCGAATTTAAAAATACCTAAAACTTAGCAAAAATTACAAAAAAAATTACAAAAATAGAGAAAAATATAGAAAACAAAAAATATTCTATTTTATAAGTTTTGAGTATTTATAGATATATCTATAAATATAAAAGCATATGTATACATATGTATACTTATATAATAATTATTATTTTATTACTATAAATATTATAAATATATTTTAAACAATTTAAAAAATAAAAGGACTATACTTAATTGAATTTTCCTAATTTCATATATTAATTATATATTTATATCATATATAGTTATTATATTATACATATTATTGTATAAAGACTTATATATAGGTATATAATATTACATATTAAAAAGAAAAAATTACAGATTGGAAAAGATAAAAAATAGAAAACTATAAAATTAGAAACAAAAAATTCAAAAGAAAATGCATAAAAAATAAATATATCTAAAAACCCATAAGAATTGAAAAAGTAGAAAACGACAAAAAAATATTTTTTATTTATTTTATAGATAATAAATACCCAATCCACATATTTGCAGTCAGTGCTTCAACCCCTACACTTGTTTAACTATACACATGTATTTGTAGGGTATAGTAAATTTCACCACACAAAATTTCATCGATTTATCATTATTGTGGGTTTATTGTTGATTTGATAGATTAAGATACGGTCCGAGTATTACGATAGAGACCAACACAACAATTGTCGGACTTGACTTGTCCGGCACCATAGGCCCTCTAAGACACATGCATTAGTATCCTCGGCTCGATCCTTCTATCAAATGGCACCATTGCCGGGGAGCAATGCTTAAGATAGTTTTAGTGTAAATAATCGTATGCATAATTTTTTATATTTTTTTCCTATTTTATAAATAAGTGTTTTCTGCTTCTGACCATTTTCTTTGTTGAATTTCTTATGAGGGACCACATGGCGAAGGCGACTTATTAGGAAGCTGGTGCACCCAAGCTGCAAGGAGATTGATCTTTTCTCTATTTAGGTCAATTGGGGAGAGTAAGAGAGAGAGAGAGGCAAAGAGAGATAGAGAGAGAAGCAGAGTTTTTAGCATAACGTTTTTTTTATTTGTGAGATGATGAGAATTTTAATTTCATTTCTAAATTGTAATAATACAAGTACTTCGATATTTTTGACACTTAACACTCCGAGATTCATTGCCCAGATGATTGTTCACCTGGAGGCCTTGTAAGATTTTTCATGTTTTCTTCAACTTCTTCATTTTTACTCTCTGTATTTATTCCATTGTTTTTATTTATTTTATGTGATTTTAGTTTTTTACCTTCTTTAAATTTGTTTTATGTGATTGGGCCCTTAGAATTTTAGGAAGTGCTTGACTCTCCTGTAGATCTATGTTTGGATTAACTTAAAATTAATTTGATTCTTCACGATTAATAGGAATTCCTACTTAGACAAGATTCCAACTCTTGTAGTGTAAATTTAAAAATTCTATTTTGCATCATGCAAGGAGAAAGTTGGGAAGCGTTGTAAGTCTCCTTACTTCGCATGCATCATTAGATACTAAGGTGAGATTTCCACCTTAGTGTCCACTTGCATGACTTTTCCATATACATTCACAGTTTTGTATCGTTAGGGATATATTTTGAAAAATACTTAAAAAAGTGAAAATAAAAAAACTAAAAAAGGGGATTGTTTAATAAAATTTGATCTAAATTAAAACTCATAACGAACCATCATTATTTGGGGTTCATAAGTCCACATTATTGTTTGGTACATTCCAGACTGAGTAAGGCACAATCCATAAATATCGGAGCCCAAAAACCAACCTAAATACTACTTTGTTATTAACTGGATTTATGAAGTACCGGCATTTCTATCATATGTAGGCGAGTAGGACCTTTTTGATCACGGTGTTATCACCTTGTGTAAAACATTCGACTTGGTCCGAAGTATTGAGCTTACTCCACTCCCCACGAGTGTGTCTATCTCATCAACTTGCATACGAGTACCTCCCTTGTGGGCAAAATAGTGGCTTCTCCTATTTTCTTCCTCTATGCTTTGGCCGAGTAGTGGATCCAAACCCAATATCAAGGATTCTCTTGCAAAAGTGCAGTCTACATGTCACAAAGGAAATGCAAAATACGTGATATTTTTCTGGTAGTAGTCACTCTCCTTTAGGGTCAGCCTCTAAGCGATTGTTCAAAGATGGCCTGAAAATAACACTAAAATCGAAAGATAAAAATAGATGAAGTCTCGTGGATTCACATTGTGTTGGGGTGGTTAATACATATTTGTAATATATTTGTTTGAATTCATTCTTAGTCATAGATTTAGTCCTATGCTCTTCCATCATTTTTCATTTTATCTATTTTTATTTTTTCTTGCCCTGCTCATTTTTTAGCCTCCCACTACTTCCCTCTTCGTTTTCATCCGATGTTCATCACTGTATTCCATTCCTCATCTACTTTGCTTCTATTCAAGATTTCATCTCATGTATGATTTAGTCAGAACCTTGTCGATAACCACATCGATTTCATGAGATCAACATCTTCAATAATTCAAGGCGATTTCGGAGAACCTAGTTCAGATCTTACGAATGTATCTCCAGACTCCTTGACTTCTCCCTTTATTTCAATAAATCGGGATCACTCTTGTCCCGACGTTCGCCGCTTGTGGATAGAGATTGATTCATGTCAATATCAAATGCTCCATTCACATACATATCGAATTTACCCTAATTCCATGTCATCCATTTCATATGTTTCCACAGATTATCAGTCTGAACGGGATGCATCTTTCTGTGCAGAACCATCACTAGAACCCATACAGATCGCATCCTCCGAGTCTGATTCTGAGATGACTCCTCAATGGAAAGGAAAGGGACCAAACCAGTCATATCAGGGACTACCACGTCAGAACACTGTGAATGTACAGTTGCTCGCATCCATCCAGAACATCCAATAGTAGCTGACAGATTAGGCTCTATCCTAGGTCACTTTCCAAGAAATGTTGAATGATCTAAGGGGAGAGAGAGGGGGAGAGAATATAGGAGGAGGAGGCAGAGGTGATGATGACGAAGAAGATGGATACTGTGGATGGCCCGCAAATTAACCTTTGGGAGAGAGTCCCAAGACTACACTCAAACAAACATACAATCCTTGCACTGGCCAGATGACAGAGTGTATACAGATCCTTTTAGTCCACGGATATTTCGAACTAAAGCCGTCGTTTCTGGCTCTTCTTCCCCCCTTCCATAAGAACACAAATGAATAGGCCCACATGCATCTTCAATAATTCTCTCGCATCTGCCACATAACTTATTACCCTAACATTCCATTGGGCATAGTCAAGATGACCATGCTCCCCTTCAGTCTTCTGGATAAGGATCTTTATTAGATCAACCTTTTGGGGAAGGTCGTGACGACCTGGGAGGAACTCAAGTTTGCATTCCTCTAGAATTATTATACTTTGAGTCATCTCAATCAGATGTGGGACCAAAGCAGTAACTTTGGTTAGGGGTCACATGATTCAATACATGAAGCTTGGGAGAGATACAAATATTTACAGGAGAAGTGCCCGTACCACAACATTCTTCGGACCAAACTGGTCCACCATTTTTTCTAGGGCCTGACTTTAGAAAGTCGGAGTCTAGTAGATGTAGCTTGTGGTGGCTCTCACTTCAACAAGGATGAGGACATCATTAGGCAAATCTTTAAAGAGATGGCGGAAGAAGAGGCTGCTTTATCCTCAACCTAAGCCAATCTGCGACAGAAATAGCTTCACTACAATCCCGTCAATATGGTGTCATCCAGTGAGCAGGACATGGGCGAGAGCTCCAACCTCATAATTATTAGGAGGCACCTGTCCAAAGTAGATATTATTGAGAAGTGATCACATGAATTGGAGAAATTGTCCGTGATTGAATAAAGGAACCAAGACCTAGACAAGCTGGATAAAATTTCAAAGCCGCTGGAGCTTCTTGTGAGCATCATCAATGCCATATACTCTGTGAGTTTGATCACCACAACTCCTGCTGAGTAGAAGGAGCTACCATCGCCACATCATCCTCATGTTCAACATGTATACTACGTGCACACACCTGACTAGTCACCACTGCTATCATCTTAACCTATTGTCCTATACCAACTAGGGCCCCATCTCCCTTCTTATGCAAATCGCTTTTCCCACCACCACCTGTCATTTAAGAGGTGAACGAAATCTGGAACAACAATGCCCAATTGTCACGTTCAGGTGGACAACAATAGGGTTGTCTTTGGCTATTTGTCTGTATCACCAACCCTTCGGTGGGAACCAACCTTCTCCATACCAAAACACTTGGAGGCAGAATTAGCAGTACCGACAACCCAAATACTGCTAATTACAGTCGTACCATAATTACACAGCTTCTTCTCATAAGCAGTATCCTTCTCCTCCTCCTCTGCAATTTCATCAACAACAACTTAATCCTCCTCACCACAATTCTCAATATTCCTACCTGCAACCTCAGTAGTAGCATTCCCAACGTGGTCAACACACTGCTTCATTCGAGGCTGCCTGTGAATCCAACACTTGACTTCATGGCCCAACTAGTCAAAGGCCTAACATAGATGTCCCAGATGCTTGACTATCTCACTACAACCAAAACTCCGATTCCAATGCAAGTTGAGGTGAACCCTAATAATTTTAAGAATAAAGAGCAAGTAGTTTATGATGTCTCCATCAATCCAACTGAGTCAGGTATTTTAGATTATATATTGCCTAATGTTGTGACTCTCAGAAGAGATATATTATGGAATCCATCAACCACCACCAAAGGGAAAAATAAAACATCTTTTGGAGAGTCATCTTATACATCAACTGGTCCAATAGTAGAGCTGGGTGAGAAAGAAGATGATGGAGGAGTAGCACTAGCCACCCACCACCATCACCATCAAGAGAAAAATTCACAAAATAAAAAAAAAAGGAAAAATACAAAAGAAATAAAGAGCCAAGGCTTAGAAGAATCAACCCAGGAGGAGCCCCCACCAACAACACTTCTTGAGACATTTGATAAAGCCGAAGCTCATGTGAATATATTTTTTCCTATTTTACATGGCATGCTATCTTTTGGACAGCCATCCATAAATAATAATGTAATTAAGAACAATGCTTTTCTTCTGTGAATACTCCATTTCAAGATGCAATGAAACCAAAAAATAGAAATTTCAAAAAGGCATTGTCCGACCTTAGAGTTGTTGAAATCATTGAAAATCTTATTTTCAAAATATCGCTCACGAAGGCCATGGAATACCTCCCAGCTATGAAGAAAGGATTGAAACATGCATGTACCTCGAAGAGCCAAAGATGCAATAATAGACACAAAAGAGTAGAGAAGCATTTCTTGACCATGGCCACAATAAATGCAATTAGCATCCTCCCATAGAAAAAGAAAGATAAGGATTGGAAGCCACTTCATCATTAAATAGGTAAAGAAATTAACGAAGGAGGACGACATCGATCGTTGAGTCACATCTACTTATCATTCTCAGTCAAATGGTTTGGAAGAATTGTCCAACAGAGAAATTAAGATGATCGTGCAAAAACTTGTAAGGTCGGATAGAAAAAACTGGTTACAAGTCTTGGACTCAGTTCTCTGGGCATACAAAATTGCTTATAAATCTCCCTTGGGCATGTCACCCCATCGTCTAGTCTATGGAAAGACATGCCACTTGCCTGTAGAATTGATTCACAAGTCACTTTAGGCAGTGAATATATGCATCCTCAACTTACAGAAAGGTGGTTAACAAAGAAAGTTGGATCTAAACATATTCATGGAATTTAGAGATCATGCCTATCACAATAGATTGATATAAAAAATAATGTTAACCACTTGCACAACAAACACGTCAGAGAAAAGACCTTTGAACCTGGACAAAAAGTGTGATTGTTTGAAAAGTGTGATTGTTTGATACGAAGTTGAAGATTTTTCAAGAAAATTAAAGGGTAAATGGACATGGCCATACATAGTTTTAATTGTGCGTGACAACATATGTGTATTGATATCATAATTGTCAGATGAATCATAGACTTTCATTGTCATTGTCTGTTGCTGAAGCCATATTTAGAGCATGACACATTCCATATAACTTTCAATGAAAAGTGGATTACTTCAAAAACTTCATTGGAGTTGGACAATGCTTCCAAAAGTATCTTTGCTTAATTTTCTTCTTTTCTTCTTTTCATCTTCATTCTTACACTTATTTCTTCCATGTTGCACTCACCCCATTCATACGTGCTATACTTGAGATAAGCTTCATCATAAGTATGGGGAGAGGGTGCATTCGGGGCTATTCATTATTCATTCTCTTGCTTGTCACGCAATTTTTGATACTCTATCTAAACTTATGGATATTTCACCCTAAGTATGGAGGGGACAAGTCAGACACATTGATTTTGTAAATTATGGATCCTTGATTATCCTTATTTTGTATAAAATCTATTATACTTAGGATTGTTGGATCCTAAGTCTATTGAGGACGATTGACTTCTCATTCTTTATTTAGTAGTTGTATGGTAAACCTTCCAATACTGGCATCAATTATGCCTTCTTTTTCTCTCTAACCAATGAGGACATAACTCAAGCTATGTATAGGAGGTCGTATACGTTGTATATACTTTATCCATAACTCGGACTTCATTTTTTGAATAATATGGCTAACATATTATATGAATCAGAATGTACAATTAATCAATATACCTTTATAAATTTATCTAAATATCAAAATTCTTCACTAAATCAGTTCAAATATGTTTTCCAAAATGGTTTGAAGAATGGTTGGAAAATATATTGTAAAATCTTTTGAAAATTGTTTGGAAACCTTTCTAGAAATGTTTTCAAACCTTTGTAAAAATCTTCTTGATTGCAAAAAAATTGTTTCAATTGTTTGAATAATTTTTTGAAAATCCATTTTTAAATAATTTAGAAAATTACTGTAAAAATATTTTCAAAAATCTATATGTACTTTTTGAAAATCTTTGCAAAAGTTTTTCTAAATTTTACAAAAGTTTTAAAACTTTATTTTTCCCAAATTATTAGCAAAACTCATGTTTTCAAAATGTTTGGGAAATGTTTTGAAATTATTTTGAGAACATTTTACATAATTAGGAAGAATAACAGGTTCAAAAATTCTTTAAAAGACTTTAAAAAATGTGTGGCTATAAATAACAACTAACTTAACTTGTAAATACCTAGTGTAAATTCTAAAACAATTTATTGTAAATAATGATGCACTCTTGTGTAAATATCTGTATATACTTCTTTCACTAACCCTTATGAAAAATCTCTAAAAATTTTCAAAATAAAAAACCCAAAAAAATGCAAATCATTTCAAAACATCTACATAAAAATTTGCAAAACTTTTTCAGAAATCCATAATTCAAAACCAGAAAATTGCTTCATATAAATATTTCTCTTGCATTGTACATAGATTCTACATTAGTCAAAGTAATCAAGATGATTGAACAAGTTCTAAAATAAAATATGAAGATTGGAGCTTTGTGTAGCCTTAATCTGCTTAATTTTAAAGGAACCCATTAAGGACTTGAATTGGGATACTTCAGGTCACCCTGACTTAATTCTTTAGGTTCTATGATACTATGTTCATCAGTCGATTCAATGTGTCTAAATAGAACCCTTCATATCATCTGTATGACTCTTGATACAATGGCTTGACAAGAAACCTTACACTTAACACTTAGCTCAACCTAGATGGATTGTTGAAAAATCTGGGAGTCCAAGTTGGGATGATGCTAGGCCGTTTCATCAAGGGTAGCTCAAGAGCCATTCTTGGGGATTGCCGAAACGTGTACTCTAGCCCACTTCTTCTGATAGCCAGGACATATAGTGACTAGAGATAGATTGAGATAATGCTTTGGATGAGGAACGGTCTGCTTGTGCAACTTTTTCCATGACCCTAAATATTGGCGGACCAAAAGATTTTATATCCGTCGGGGCACAAACAAGAATGCATAGCAATGCAAAGCAAAATATTCAAATGAAACCTACACCAAAAAATCCATGAAAATTGATGTTCCAGAAAAATCTCGCTTCTTGGTGAAGACTTGATTACATTGGTCGAACTTTACATGGGAATGAAGATTGCATGGTCCATTCCTACTTCTTTTCACATTCTTCGAGTGTCTCCCCCTTTCAGTTGTGAAACTAGCATCACTTGACCTTAAAAGGGAATATTTGTATCCATGAGGATGAATTATCAGAGGAGTAAACTCTTTGATCATTCTGGTTAGTCTGGGAAGAGCTAGAAAATGTACATACATAGTTCTATCATTTCAAAGTACCAAGAGTATAAGACTAAAATGATGGTTCTGACCTGTCTATGAATTGAACTGAATAATAGTATTATGCAACGTAAGGTTGTTGTGTCACACTTCCTAACCATAATTCGGTTCCAAACAAACAAAAAATCAAATGACTTAATTGAGCTCCAAAATCTGATTTTGTTAAGATAAGTTTAAGAGTAAAAAATAGTTCCAAGTTCTTTCTTTTTATTTTCTATATTTTCTTTTTCTACACTTACTACATAAGTGTTTACTAGGGACTAGCAAAGGCAATTATAGGGGGGTGATGAATATCCATTCAATCACATTTAGTCTTTCATTTCGTCTTGAAATCCCTAGCTAAATGCATATATATATTATTAATTTATGAAAAATAACATTCAATAATTCACATAAATTATTGTATAGAATATTGTACAACATATTGTATTTAATATCAAAATAAAAGAATAAAGGAAGAAAATAAAAGAATGAAGTGCCAATGACACTGAGTGACCTTAGACCCCGAGACCCAGTCATCATGATGTTTTGATCGACAAGAAATAAAGTAGGGGGAAATAGGGCAACCAATTGTACAGGATACACAACATAGAGACCTAATTTTATAACCTAATAATTGCATTTTGGGACCTTTTTTATTTTATTATTTTTATGCCTCAAATCAATAAACCCTCAACATGAATATTGCATATAAAAGTACAAAGATGAATACAAAATTTACTTCATTCAAAAAAATGCATAGTGTGCCTAGGGACACAAAAAATAAAAAGCCACACATGAAACTTTGCAGACCTGTATCTTCTCCATACAAACTCAAATTCACTAAACTCACCTTTATTGTTCATAAAATTAAATTATATATTTAATGAGGGTGGTTTCATTCAATTCGGAGTTAAGATGCATAAGTTGGATTTTGCACCCTCATTGTGCAATATACCTGTATAAAATATTCATTATCTATATTTTTTATTTTTGGGACTTTTATATATTTTGTTATTTATAAATCTTATTTTATAAAACAATTGAAAATACGTTAAAATAATTAATGTACTTTAATATATAGGTAAACATACTTATAAAATACCAATATAATAAATATACCTAATTATTTAAGAACATAAATAAAGTTAGAAAATACAATAAAAATGTCAAAATATGTATTTAAATAGGTTATGAATATATAAATTTTCTGTAAAAATTATAAAATATAAATAACAAAATAAAATTAAAATACATGTATTTTTACCAATATACATTCATGGAATTAGTAACATGTATTGAGTTAGTTTGTATAAATAAATAAAAATCACAATTAATTACTACATGAAATTACAATTAGTTGTCATGTCTTGACCAAAAAATAAATAACATTATTTTTTATTGATTTAATAAGGGTTTTATAAATCCTTAATTTCTGGTTGGTCCACGTGGACCAACCACAGTGCGCAGACCGTTGCTCCCAACTCAATTGTCTGGCCTCCGTCTCCTCTTATGTTAGAGCATGTGAAGGTTCTGATTTGCCCAATTTCCTAGACCTTCTATATGCACCTTCCTCCTTGAGACCATCACTTTTGTTCAACCTGTTCGTCCTTCATCCTCAACCACACTGGAATGTTAACATACCTTGCTTCACCTACACATCATCTCCTCATCTTTTTTGTTAGAATCCACTTCTATAAAAATCCCTAGCCTTCTTAAATTTTGTTTTTGATCCTCCTTACTCACCTGTAACCTCAATAGGATCCTCCTATAGAGACAATGTCAATATCCAGGCCTCGTCAGTGTGCATAAAGATGCAGAATGTGTAGAAGTTTGCCAGCTGACCTCCGGTCGATCTTCTCCAGCTACGAGCTTCCAAGATTGTTGGAGTACTTAGTTAGTATATTTAATTACTTTTCATTCCAGCAATCTAGAAATAGATTTATTTTCATCAATTTTTTGTAGCTTTAGCTTAATTTTAGGTTTTAAAATCACTTGAGCCTTAAGCTCTAGTACCAATATTTTTGTGCTCCGCATGTATCCAACCCTTCTTTCATTAGCATCTCCTTCCCCTTAAGCTACTCCATTTTCCCCCCTTGTTAACCCCTTTATCATGACGGATCGAGATGGGTCAGAGCTCCCTTCTTTGCCTTCATTGGAGCTCCCCCAATCTGCTTCCTCATTGCGTATCTAGCTTCACCCTTAGGTCGCACACCTTCAGCTCGAGCTCGTTAGTAGTTTTATGCAGGTGAGCGATAAGGAAGACCATCAGAAGCACCATCCAAGAGATCAAACAGGAGCTTCATGTGACCTGAGCTCTAGGGCCCCTCCGATGGGCCCTGAACATCTTTGAGGATACCTGAAGATGCGCAAAGCTTCCGGGACGTCAAGGAAGCTCTCAGCTGCGAAGGAGGAGATTGAATAGACGAGAAAATCGAGAACCAACCTTGATGGAGCCATGTTTATGGAGTGTTCTTCCTAGAACTTCCATAACTGTTCAATCAAGACCATAACCCTAATCAAATATAGGCTATTCATTACAAAGGTGAACCGACGTCCTTCCAAGTTTTCTAGTGAGATACATGGAAGCAAAAAAGCCCTTTGATTGCATGTATTTTTACGAATAAATTATTTAGTATCCCTTGTGATTTTTTTAAATTTTAATTTATCCTTAGAAATATTTAAATACGTTAAATATTTTGGGTAAATTTTGCATCTGGGCTTCACACTTTTTGTAAATTACATCTAGGTCTAGTATAGGTCAGCTCACATGGTCCCCCTTGTGAGTTGGACATTTTGCAGGTGACCCCCTATAGGTTCTCTTATTTCATTTTAATTTATATATTTTATATTTCAATTCAAAACTTTTTCTATTTTTGCATGTAAACCCTCACACTTTATTTATATTACAAAAATTCCCCATGTACGCATGTATAATTAATTGTTTATCTTTTACTTTTTTTATTAAATAGCTAATTTACTTGAAATTTTGTGGAAAAATTATAAGAAATGAATTGGATGAGCATATTGATAACTGGGATTTTTTGAGGGTCTAGAGTAGCCTACACAAGGCAAGAACTATAATGTCACTGAAGCAACCGCTCATGAAACCCCGATCAATCAACAATTAAACAATAAATAAATCAAGCATTTAAATATAAGTGAGGATTTAGAATTTATTTCATTTCACTATACAAAATATGTGTATAGTGTAAGTAGTGTAGATTGTCGAACACAGGGAGCAAACTGGTAGATCGGGTAGATTACTGCAAAAGTGATGTTCTTCTTGTCTATATGTTGTTTTTGGTTGGGTTTTATATTTTATGAATTTTTTATTTTATTTCTGTTTTAGACTTTTTATATTATGTTTTTTATTTTATATTTTTATATTTCTTTTTATATTTTTATATTTCTTTTTCTGCAAATATATAATTAGGATATATCGGACTATATATACAATATAGTATAATATAATTATAAATACAACTAAAAATAAAGAAAAATATAGGATTAAATATTTTTGGGTTTTAATATTTTTTTACTATTTTTGCAATTTTTAAAGTGAATTTTTCTATTTTATAAATTTTTAAAGTAAAAAATATCCCAAATTAGGGATTAAATAAATACCTGAAATTCAAATAAAGATTAAAAGTAGAAAAATAGGTTCAACATTCTTCAAATCAATTTTAATAGGTATATAAAAATATAAATAAAATTACAGAATAGAAAAATGTATTTTTATGATAGTTAAGAATTTTTAATCTTTTTATACTGGTTTTCGGAGCCTTTTGTTCGGAGCCTTTGACTTTTTTATGTATTTTCTTTTCTATTTTTGGGTTTTTTAGTTTCTAGAGCTAGAAAAAAATAAAAAATATTTTCTTTTAATTTCCCCCAAAAAATTATATCTTTTGGTATTTCATACTATGGAGAGGTCAAAAACGTGCTATAAATAATTTTTTATAAAATTATGAAAAAAATGAGATGCAAAATTATGGCGTCGATCTACAACATGTCAGGCACTTAATCCTATTATTGTTGATTTTTAAGAGCAAAATATATAAATTCAATAAATGGAAAACCACAAAGAGAAACTACAACCTAGCAAGGGCATAGACATAAATGTAATAAAGCGCAGGGGTCAAGATGAAATTTCTTCCAAAAATAATAACTGGAATTTAAAACTAACGGACCAAAACTAAATATGAATACCTATGAGGGTTTACTTGTAAATGCACCACCTCACGTAGGACAACACGTGAGATGATGTGGATGGACTCAGTTGCAAATACTGATAGTTTGAGGGTTTTTATGCAAAAGTTACAAAAATATATAAGTAGAAGAGGTATGTTTTTAGATTAAATGTTAAATAAAAATATGTCTCTGTGGAATGTACAAAATACCCAACAACAAATGCGATCCAACGGTGGCTAGCGATCCACTAAGAAACGCGTCACCTCCACGAGCGATGATGACTGTTCGGCTTGAGCAGACGAGATCAGATCTTTAGGGAAGATCCACAATGCAAGCACGACATATTCCAATAGCTTTGATCCAAACTGGGACGGGGCCTTGATCCGACGACAGAGGATATATGGGGAAGAAAAGGGATGAACTCTGGTGAGGCAAACTCCTCCAACCTTCTCTCATTCCTCAGATGTGCATTGCAATTCCAAAATGACCCAAATCCTTAATTGAAGGGTCCAATATCTATTGTGGTCTCAAAATGAGATGAAGGCTGCCGAGGTTCACCAGCGTGGTTGACGAAGCCTATAGGCTCTAGGTACACCTGTCTAGGATCAAAATGTCCCCCATCGGGGTTTTGGGGTTTCTGACCTACACAGGAAGATGAAGGGATCGAGGGTAAAATGCTTGATCCAATTAGAGGGGAATGAATGTTGGGTGAGGTAGCACAGTAATGTTCCAACGAGGCAGAGTGGATGGGAGCACAGGTAGCTTGCTTTGGAGGTGGATGGGATAAATCAGAGTGTAGGGAAAATGGTGAGGATCGAGGTGAAGATGGTAGCAGTGGTTGGTGGCACTATGGAAATTGTTCATCAGATCTAGGCTTTGCAAACTACAATGGGTAAATTTAACATTAAATAACGTGAAAGCAATGCAAAAGAAGAAGCAGAATTGAAATCCTTGGATTTAAGCTATCTAAGAAGCAATAAAACGAGTACCTCCAGCATCTGGAGCTGCAAGGTCTGGCCTGGTGGCTGGACATGATGATGGAAGTACCTAAACTACACTCAACTCTATCGCAAAAAGCTGGAGGAGGTTGTAACCCTCCTCGGTCTAGAGTTCCAAAGAGAGGGATTAAACTTGGTCCAAGGTGATTCAAAATTGGAGGAAGCTCAGAGGTTGGATTATGTACAATGTGACAGAAGTGATGGGATGATCGAGGGAGTAGTAGCGATTCAGTGGCCCACTGGCCAAGAAATTATTCCAGGGAGTAACACTACAAAAAAAAGCGGGATTGGCGTGCACATGAGCGCTTGTTATGTGCACGCCTAGTGCACGCCATGTGCACGCCTGACGACTGGGCGAGCACATGTGCTCGTTACAGCCGTGCTCGCTGATCTGAGAGTCGCCATGGGTGGTGGGCGAGCACTATGGGACGCTATGTGCTCGCCCGCCCGTCGGGCGTGCACATAAGTGCTCGCCGGTGTGATCGCCTTCTCTATTATCGGCGATTACACACGGAGCACTAGGCGAGCACATGTGCTCGCCCAAACTGATTTCCAGGAAAGAAATATACAGGTTCGACAGGGTTTTGACGCCCCGTCGAACCTGTATACCCTGCCAATAAACCACTGCAGGTTTCTTCCTAAGGATATATGTATTATAGCAGATCGTAGATTAAGATAACTAGCACTAAAAATTTAAAGGAACACAATATACATGAATTTAGAAATAAACAATCTAATATAAGATCTAAATATTACAAACAAGTAAACGTAACAAAGTTCATATAAATTAAAAGATGTTCTAAAGGTTTAAAAGAAAATACAGGTACAAACCACCAAAATTTACTTCTTCTTTGATCTAAAAAATTTGGAGACTAAACCCTGCTTTGATTTCTTTTTTTCTTTCTCCTTTTCTTTGAACCTCGCATACATGCGTGCCTCTTCTTCAGGGTCGTTCTCCTCCTCCTCTTCGTGATCGGATTCAATCTCTTCAGGTTGAGATGCACGCCCTTGCGACCTATATTATATATGGAAGATATTTATCTATTAAATGCATTTTGTAGATATAGAAATTTAATTGTATTAATCATTCTATAAGAAGAATACTTACATGTACGCCGTGAACTCCTCTCGGAGCTTCGTCACCTGCTCCACCATCATCGCCATCTGCGACTCCATTGGAACTGAAGATTGGGACGTATGTGGTTGCGTATACGACGGCTGAGAGTATGCAGAATAGGAGTGACGATGTTCCTCCACATAGTATGGAGGAAGACCACCAAGCGTCTGCTTCCTATTCGCCACAACGTCCCTCTTCTCCAAAACCTTATAAGTTTTTCAATTTTTAATATAAAAGTATATATTAGAAAAAATATAGTAAGATAATATTTATCCATATATACCTGCTTCCAGATCATTTTATCAAATGGTGGTTGCTCTCCAGTTGGATCGACACCCCATTTATCTGCAGATAGTGCCAGATAACGATCCTGAAATACAAAGTTTACCATATATATAAATATGTTATAATATATCAATTAATTTTAAATAAACTGATAGACTTACCAATAATTGTCCGGCTTCAGGAGTGGACCATTGCGACTCTCCTTCTCTCCTACTCATGTGGGACCTCGACCACCACTCCTGAAAAGAGGATTCCCTTTTCAACCTAGCAGCCTGAAAATTTTTTCAAGATCTATTAAAACATTGCATTATTTTAAAGTAGATCTCCAAAAAATAATTTTAAATCTTAATACCATCTCCGCTCTAATCTGATTGTGGCTTTTAGAGCCACTGGTAGACTTGATCCTTTGTTTTTGGCGGTTTGTCTTTCCCGCCGAAGATCTTCGTCCAAACTCATCATCCGCAACGAATGCATCACAGAAATCGGCCCATCTGCAAGGATTACGTTATGATAATTGGTTATTTTAAAAAGTGTAATAAAAATTATTTGACAAGTATAATACCTATCCTCCGTACACCATGACGGCGGGAACCTCTTCATCTCCTCAAAATTCATCTCCTCGCATCCCGTCTTCGCATGCGAGTCTCTCCTTGCCTTGAAAAATGTATCGCTCATTCTCTTTTCTGCCAAACGAATGAAGGCTCTACGATACACCTCCTTCCCCATACCAGTGCCAAGGCGAAACCTACTCTGAAAAATAATAACAATTTATAAGATACAAAAAACTTGATCAAAAAATTCTGTATCACTTCTAAGAAACATTTCTTACCAGAAACATGTCAAAAATTCTCTCCTGCTCTGCAGCAGGGATGCGACACCACCTAAATTGCATTGAAGTCAAGTGTGTCTTTATTATGTTGGTTATCTCCTTTGCCACCCTGTTGCTGTTCAAAAAATCCCTGCATTTACCAAAAAAATTAACTTCCATACAATTTAAAAAAATTTGGAAAATATTTAAAGATAAAATCTTTAAATTTTTTACCTCCCATCAGCCGTAACCTCCAACAAAGGGTGGGACGCTGACGTCTGTCCAACTACAGTGGGTAAAGGCACGGATGTGCTCGGCCGTCCAGAAGAAGGAGAGTCAGAACCCATCGATGTCCGGGCTGGTATGGGGACCTGGACTGGGAATCCTGTAGGGGCTGCTGAGGTAGATGGCTCTCCATAGCCTCCTACGTAAAAGGGTGGCGGAGGATAACCAAGAGACTCGTAGTAAGCTATCACCCGACGAACCTCGTCGGACTGTGAATCAGGAGCAACATCTGGGGTGGGCTGCCTACTGGAAGATGGTGTGTCTGAGGAAGAAGGACGATTGGATCTATGTGATCCATGCGACCCACCACGTCCAAAACCTGCCATGTCTGTAATAATGATGCATTACATAGTTATTATTTAAGATTTTAGTTAATTCAATTATAATTGTATACTAGTACTTACAACTAATCTTCATCACTTATTTCGGTGGGATTAAATGATATTTCTTCATTTTCTGAGTTTTCTGAAAAATCATTACTGGAGTCCGTATCATCTTGTAAGTCAACACACAAAACTTCATTATCAGCCAATCGAATCGATTCGATTACTGGGACTTCTTCCGTTAAGTCTATTCTTTCATTTGTCGGTGTAAATGCTTCATCTATATCATCTTCTTGATTACTGGAATCATTGGAGATATAACTTCGAGAATTTATCTTCACAACAGTTAATGTTTCAATGCCCTTTCTCTTCTTTGATATTTGTGGTAGGTAACATACTTGATCCGCTTGAGATGCTAAGACGAATGGTTCAAATCTGCGTATAAATTTCCTTTGCACCACGTCGACAATATTATTTCTTTTATCAAGTACTACACCTCCATTCGGTTCATACCAATCACACAAGAAAAGAACTACTTTATTCAAGCCTGGTATACTATATTCCACTTCTATAATCTCCTTTAAAATTCCGTAATAATTCATATGATCTTCATCATAACAAGATCCACGAACCATCACACCATGATTTTGAGTTGTCAAATATTTACCGGAATTTAAGGTATGAAAACGATACCCATTACTGTAACATGAGTTGTACGATCGAACCTTATAAACAGGTCCTTCTCCAAGATATTTCATAATATGAGAATAGAAATCGCCACCGTCCAACTGTTTTGATCGGTCTTTAAACCACGCTGGAAATTGATTTCTATAAGTGCTCAAAACTTCTTCATCTGAATACATAGGATTTTCCTCCATAATTTCTGTCTAAATTCCCTACAATTTATAAGAAAAAAATATTCATTACTTGTAATGAATATTTACATAAAGCAATTCAAATACTTACTGAACATATGGTGTTATTTCCTCGCAATTGTCTAATACGTATAACGCAATTCCTTTTTTCATCATTAAATGTAGGAAAAGCTGACATCAATTCTTTCCAACAATCAGATTCAGATGGATGCTCCATATATTCATCGACTTTATGTTCCGCGTGCCAAGTCATGTATTTTGCCGTTTCTTTACAATAATATAGTCGTTTCAATCTCGGAGTCAGCGGGAAATAACGGAGAATCTTTCTCGATATTTTTTTTCCACTCTTACTAGCTGTATGATATCTTGGCTCATTACATTCAGGACACCGGTCTAAATGTTGATGTTCACCGTAATATAAAATATGGTGATTTATGCATGAGTCTATTTTAACTTCTGCTAAACCCATCTTCCGCATCATCTTTTTGGTTTTGTAATAATTATCAGGTAATTCCGCATCTTCTGGTAACATCTTCTTAATAATCCTCAACATTGCATCAAAATTACGATCGGTCATATTATATTCCATCTTCATCGATAGAAGATCCGAGACCGCAGAAAGTTTTGAATATGTCTTGCAACCCAACCATAATGGCTCTTCCGCTTTTTTCAACAGCTCGTAAAATTCTGCAGACTCTCCATATGGTTCCTCATCATCTAACAAAGTATCATTGAATTCTTCTGGACCCGCAACATTCATAACCATATCTGTAAAGGGATTAATATTGTCAGCTTCTTCCACATCATTCATTCTGTTCTCGAAATTCTCACCATGCCTCCACCAAATATGATATCCTTCCATGAAACCCATTCTATACAGATGTAACTGAGTTTCATCTTTTGATCTCTTCTTCATTAGACGACATTTCTTACACGGACACAAGATAGTTCCATCTGAATCCACAATACGGGAACCTTGTGCGTAAGCAAATTGTATGAATTCCTGAACACCTCTTTGAAAAGCATCTGCTATACGCCCATCTACTACACGGTTGTACATCCATTCTCTATTGGTCATATTTATGAACCTGAATTAAATAATCTAAAATGTCAAATCTAAAATATTGAGGATATCTAAACGTATAACATTTTGAGATAAAAGATGAGAAGAGAAGTGTATTAATTATGTTATCACTTTAGCCCGTCCATAAGGATTCAAATTTACTAAAAGATGATCGTTGTCACAAGTATCTTTATTTCTAACGAAAATTCGGCAGCATAACGCTGCACCTCTCCCGTATACCCCATAAATCATTCGTAATTTATTATCAAAATAATCATATTATTGATTATTTCAATAATAAATATGACTGATTTGGTATACAGAAGAGGAAGGGGTTATGAACCGAATTTCCGTAAGAAATAAAGACACTGTGACACGGATCACCTTTTAGTAAATTTGAATCCTTACAGACCCCCTTAGTCCGGGACCTCCGAACTAAGGAAAGCTAATATAAATGTAATACTTTAAGATCATTTTACGTCATACATTTGTAAGTGCTACAAATGAGACTATAAAATAATCTTAAAATATTTATTCATTTATATTAGCCGGGCATTTACGTAAATTTGGCTAATTAACGATGGGGATAGGGATAAGTGTGATCCTTATTTAGTGCCTAATACAGTGCTTGGGTCACTAAAAGTTAATGGGCACCTGCAAAAAAAATTCGAACCTGCATACATCAAAAACCACGACCATTGGTCTGGGATAAACATCCCAATGGGATAAACATCCCAAAGTGAGTCCAATAGTGCTGTGAAAAAATAAAAAAAATATAGCACAGTTAGAGGTGATCAAATCCTCTACGTGTTGCACACGCCACCCGTTGTGCAGGGCCACACACCACCCGGTGTGGAAGGACGCACTGTGTGTGAAGAATTTTGTGCGATTTTCTAATAATTACTAAATCATATTTTGGACTTATTATAAACCTATGTATAAGTTAATGTGATATAATTGGTCACATTAACTAAAAGATAATGTGATAATAACTTTATCACAGAATCAAAAATTTTTTTGTAGTTATAATTTAACATCCATTATATAGTTCTTATTCTCAAAGGCTTTGTATCTCCCGTCACCTCTTTCAATGAACCTACTGTTATGAAACTAGTGTTATGACACTTCTCTATATTAACATTATCTAATTTTGTTAAACTAGTCTCATGTCAATTCCCAATGAACCTAATGTTGTGAACCTAGTGTTATGAAACTAGTGTTATGGCACTAATGTTATGAACCTAATGTTATGAACCTAATGTCAATTATCAATTCTCTATATTAGCTAATGTTTCTCTCATCCCATCTATATCAACATTCACCTACATTATACCCATCTACATCAACATTCACCTACATTCACCTACATCAATATTTATTCACCTACATCAATATTAGACATATATATACTCAAATCTAACAACAACTACATATTAAACAACTACATTAAGCATAAGCAACAAGATTAACAACTAGTGATATTAAGTTTAACAACAAAACCATCAACAACATCAAAACCCTAATATCTAAAACAAGTATAAAAACGAATGAAATACACAAAAAAGAGAGAAAGGATGATAAGATATACCTAACGAAGGGTGTGTGCGTGATTGAATGGTCAAACGGACCTCTCTCGACGTGGCAATGTCACCACCCAAATCGCCGGAGGAGAGGAATGGAGGAAGAAATCGCGCAGGAATGAAGAAAGGAAGCACCCGACGTTCTGTTTACGGGCGCGGGCGAGCACACTTATGTGCTCGCCCAGTGCTCTTTAGGTGCTCGCCACGAAAAGTGACACGCGCCTATTCCGTCGCGCCTCGATTTTCAACTGGGCGAGCACATTCGGGCGAGCACATGTGCTATTAAAGTGCTCGCCCGTCTACAAAAGTATAAACGCGCCTCCAGATTCAAACGGGCGATCACTTGGGCGAGCACATGTGCAACCTACGTGCTTGCTCGGCCCTGGGCGAGCACATGTGCTCGCCCCGTGCACCCTATTGTGTGCACGCCAATTGCGCTTTTTTTGTAGTGTAAGTCCAATGATCGAGGAAGAAAAAGTTAGAAGGACTCAACCCAAGATGATGCGTAGATCCTAAAGGAAAAATCTAGGAAAATGAGTCAAGCATAGGTCTGACAAGGTTAGGACGAGAGGTAGATAGATGACTAGTGTCTACTCACGCCTCAACCTGGTTGGTCCACGTGGACCTACGAGGAAAAATCATATGTAAATTATTTAAAAAATCAAAATTAATAAATAAATGATTTTACTAATTTTAACTTATAAAATAAAAAATATGTAATTTTTAATAGTATTTTATTAAGATATTTGTTTATTTTTCCTTGTTTTTTATTACAAATTAATTTTTAGAGGTATATTTATAGGTATATTCATCCATGCTTTAGGTCTTTTATTTTTATTTTGTAGTTTTGATTTTATTATTTTATTTTCTTATTTTATTTATTTACAACTTATTTTTATATACCTAAATATATTTTTATTACATTTTTCTGATGTAATACATATGCTTAAATACATATAGGTGTATAGTATATAGGTATATGTATTGTATATTCATTAATGCCTTTTTGTATTTTATTTTATTTTTATGTTTTATTTATGGTTTTATTCTAGTTTTAATATGCACATATTCTATAAATAACATTTACGAAATTATAAAAAATATATAATTATAAAAATAATAAAGAATAAATAAAATAATTATTTAATTCGGGTATATTGTATAATAGGGGTCCAAAACTTATCTTTCATGCCTCCCAAAATTTTAAAAACCCTTTCGTTAAAATGTCTATTAAAAGTTATATACAATTAAATGTAATTTTGATATATTTAAAGTCCTTATTTGAGAGAAATGGGTCTGGGAAGTAGGACTTTTGGAATCTTATTTTGTGCATAGAAAGTACATTGTACATTATTTTATATAAAATCAATATTGTATTTTCTATATATTATTATCTACAATTTCATGTACAAATATTCTTTATTTGAGGTATAAAAGTAAAAAATAAAATAGATCCCAAAAATGAATAAATAATTAATTAAAGAATAGAGATTTATTGGAGTTATTAACCCATATCTCCCCCTACTTTATTCATTTTCGTCCTAGTCATCAAGACGCCTAGGTCTCGAGGTTTTGGGTCATAAAATACCTTTGGCATTTTATTCTTTTTCTTTTCTTTTCTAAATTCTATGTTTTTAACATTAAAGATAGCATTATAAATGATATTTATACAACACAGAATGAATGTTAATTTGTACAATTTAATTCCATTTAGATGCATTAGCAAGGGTTTTTAAGGCCAAAAGGTGATGGAGTGGAGATTCATCACCTATTCAAGCCATGATTTTCTTATCATTTCCTTGCATTTCTTACTTATTTAAAATCAATTAAGAGCTATTTATTCCTTTATTAAATACAAATATACAAAAAATTTTAAAACCACTTGTAAAAATTCGAAAAAATACATATCATATATTATCATATAATATAGCTCCATATCAAAAATCACAAAAATATAAAATAAAAACCTTAAAAATTGAAAACCCCTTCTCACCCTAAAAATAGAAAAGTTATACAAAATCCAAAAAATAGTTTTCTTTTGTATATTTTTATTTATACCACACACATATTAAAAATAGTTTTGAGAAATTTTGAGCTTATTTTAAATTTTTAAATATTGAAACAACTAAGCTTATTTATTAACTCCCTATTTTGGAATTTAAAAATACTAAATAATTAGCAATAATAAAAAATAAATCATAAAAAATATAGAAAATATAGAAAACATAAAAAAATATTTGTAAGTTACGAGTATTTATGGACATATATAAATATAAAAGTCTATATATTCATATATATACCTATATAATTAACAATATTATTATTATACATACTATAAATATAATTTAAACCCTTTAAAAAGGCATGAAACTTAATTGTGTTTTCCTGAATTTATATATTTATATATTTATATCATATGTAGTTATTATATTCAAAATATTATTATATATAGACTTATATATATACATTTATTACATATGAAATAAGAATAAAAATTAAAAATCAGAAAATAAGAAAGGAAATAGAAATTACAAGATTTGAAAAAAACATAAAAATATAAAACAAATAAATCCATAAAAATAAATATAATTAATAAAATACAAAAATAAAAAAGTAGAAAAAATACATAAAAATATTTGTGTTTAGTTTATAGACAATAAATACCCTATCCGCGTATTTGCTCTCCGTGGTTCAAACCCTGCACTTGCTTGACTATACAAATTTATTTGTAGGGTATAATATATTTCACCCCACATAATTTCATTAATTTGTCGTTATTGTGGGGCTGATTGTTTATTTCATCGGTTGAGATCTGATCCTAGTACTACTAGAGCGACCGTCACAACGATTATCAGATCTGACTTGTTGGGCACCACATGCCCTCAAGGACCAGGTATTAGGATCCTTCACTAGATCCTTCTATTAAGGACTCATCAAGTACCATCAAGTGATTGTTAAGAAAGGATCTGTAGTATGCGAACGAGATGACAATCCCTCTTAAAGGTTTATTTTAATCGATTTGTCGATGTATCTCCTCTACATAAGAATAAACATTCGAAGATGTCAGATAAGTTAGATCAAACATTTGACGTAACTAAATCAAGATAACCAAGGCCTATGTCGTATGCTATGACGATATAGGCACACATCCTCTGATAGGAGATAGATGTATTTATATGTCTACGTATATACATTAATCATACTAATAAGTTGACGACCTAATCAAGGTCTATACACCAACGAGCCTGGTATGCGTACAGGGGCATACTACAATCTCTGAAAGGAATCATATGGGTTTACTACTGAACTAGAAGATTTGAGCTCAGTCATGAGGTATTGGAACCGATCAAATTCCATGCATGATCATCTTTATTTGGTGGCATGACAATAATTTTTAGGTATGATATATGCTATTGGAAAGCATATAATCAAAACTAACTCCCAGTGGACCGAATGAGAAACTTAATTATAAAGCTATGAAGAAGATAGTTTAAGTATCATATAAAACTTCGAGTTTATTTTAGGTCTTCAAGTATGCAGGTGTACGGTATTAACAATACTTGAGGGCGATGTGATCATAAACAATTATATAACCATGACGCTTGCATTCCAAGGAAGTAATGAAACTTATTTGGATTTAGTAACTCCTCTCAGTAGATTAGTACTCTGATCTCAGCCCAAATGTTGGACATTGATCTATATATGATTTGGATGCAATGAGAAGATTAGACTTACGCTTTGATTTAATCAAATATCTATGAGAGGTTCCCTAAGATATTGATGAATCTCGGATTCATCACTCTAAATCCCATTTATTAAGCTTAAGTCCCTAAAAATCAACTGCATATCTGCATCTATTTCGCATAATTAGCATTTGTGTATGATTTCATAAAAATCGCATTTTAGCATTAAATTCTGCATCAAATTAGAAGCCAAAAATCCAAGCCCAAATTGACCTGTAAATAGCCTAACTTCCCCTATTTTTAACTCCTTCATGCTAACTCCAAATAACCCAAAACCACTTCCACTGTGTACATATCACTAACAAGAATAAATGAAAAATACAAAAAAAATCACTAACTTAAATAAGTGGACTAAAAACCCAAACCCTAGTTCTAGGATTTTCGGACTAAAAGCCTCATATCTTCCCCATCCAGTGTCCGATTTGATCCTACTCACTTTTGAACTAATGCACATTCAATTACCTTCAAAACAAGACCAAGTTCAAGTGAATCGGAGCTCGTATGTGAAAGTTGGGTTTTGGGCCTCTTTTGTATATTTTCGCGGCTTTTCTGACCTATATTTTATGTATATATTTTATTAATTAACAAAAAATCCAAAAAAAATTAGAATTAGGTGCCTTTTATTTATCTTTGAGTTTTCCATATTTTTCCGGATTTTGATCGTGATTAAAAATGACAAAAAAAATTAGAAAACCCAAAAATCAAGGTATTCTATGTACATTGGATACCCCAAAAATTCACTTTTTACATTTGACCGAATTTGGCTTTGATGTCTTCATGAAAGTTGTAGATCTCGTCGAGACGAGCATTTTCGTGAAGGAACTTTTTCGATCCGAGGTTATTTGCTATTTCTTTTTTATTTTACAAACGATTTATTTTTCGATTTATCTGGTGCTGACACGTGGCGGCCCCAGAGGCCGCCACATGTCAGTCATTTTCGGCCCCTTTTTATATCGTTTTTATTAAAAAAAAATTAAAGCGGACGCACGTGCGTCGCACGTGCTATCCCAGGCGCGTGCTCCGCACGTGCCCCATCTCCTTCCCACGCCAACGCCACGTGGCCCATTTTGGGCCGTCCGATCTCGGCTGATCGGACGGCCCTTGACCTTCGTCCACCTCCCGCGCCTCTCGCCCGCAACCTTCTCCGCTATCTCCGCCAACCCCCTCCGCTATCCTCGCCAACAGCCGCCGCCAATGCCCCCCCCCCCCCCCCCCCCGTGTTCTCCGCTATCCTCGCAACATCCACCCGCAACCACCGGGCGCCGACCCCTCTCCTATTTAAAGAGCCCCGCCGCTACAATCCTCCCGATCCGCCGATTTTCAGGTGGTGACAGCCCTCACCCGGCGTGATCCGAAGCCCCCCTCGGTGCCTTGTTGCAGCTCCTCCAGCACTGCTTCGCTCCGGCCATCACTCGCCGTCGAGCCTTCTTCTCCCGGTAATCTATCTCTCTCTCTCTCGCTCTATCTCTCTCTCGCTCTATCTCTCTGCTCTACCTCTCCGCTCTGAGCTTTTTCGCTCCGCCCGGAGCATCCCCTTTTCGCCAACTCTGCTTCCTCCTTCGCCGATCATCGAACGCCTACGTCCGCTTCATCTCCTTCGATCGCCGTCGAGCCAATTACCAACGACGCTCCGCCAACTTCGCCCTCCATCTCCTCCCGCTACGCCGACGCTACCGCTTCATCATCCCCGACCAACGTCTCCGCCGCCTCCGGCCATCTCCAGCAGCAGCTTCGCCATCGACAACAACTTCAGCGACTCCTGGGACCGGCCAACATCGTCAACGCCGCCCCGACTTCGTCTCCTCCGATCACACCTCCAGGAGACAGGGGCTCCTCCACCATCGACACCTCGTCTTCTCCGCCGCGTCAACACCACCGCCGGATCCGCTCCGCCTACGCCACCATCGTCTTCATCAGAACGACCGGAGCAGCTCCGCCTTGCTTCCCCCGCCGTGCGGCCGGGCGCTAAACCCGAGGTCCCCCGCACGTGCGAGGCACGTGCGTGGGGAAACTTCATCGGCACTCAACCGCCCAAGTCACGTGCATGCACGTGATGTTGGGGCAAATTGCACGCGCCCCCCTTTCCGTCCTCTATTTGCGCCTAAGTCCAAGACCAGAGGGCACGTGCGGCGCACGTGCCTCTCTGGAAAAGTTGCAGAAATTCCCCCCCAGTTTAGGTAATTAATTTTAGGTCCCTGTCTGCATTTTTTTTATTTATAGTCATTGCATCTGTACCCCGGTGTTCGTCATCCATTATAGACCTCTACATTGCATCATTTTATTTATTTAAAATAGCATTTTGTTCATCTCTTAATCCTCTACATTTTGACATGCTGTGGATATTTTTATGAATTACGGTTGATTAATAAATAATTGTTTTGCGAAAATTGAGATATTTTGCCCAATCTGTGCTCGGAAATTCATAGTTAATTAACCGTTGCTTTAAAAATTCCTCAAAAATCACATATTGTAGAGATTAAGTTGCTGGACATTGTGCCCAAAAATCATTGCATTTGCATACACACTTTGCTCTGTAAAAAATCATTTTGCATATTTTAGTATTTAAATTTTAATAGGTATTAAACCCCACATTTTCGAGGATAGGATTTTTCTGAGATCCGTCACCTAGCATAGATCTCAGATAATTTTGATCCTTGAAAATAAGTAGGTTTGATATTTATTAAAATTAAATATTGAAAATCATTTTGTTTGCATTTAAAAATTCATAAAAAAATTCATATTACATCCAAAAATTCCAAAAAAATTACAGTGCACTCATTTCATCATATTTTACATCTCGGCCGAGTTTCGTATTTTTCGGACATCATTTGAACGTAATTCACATTTTAGTCCATGAAATAGGCCGAATTTGCATATTGCACCCTCTATTGCATTAAAAAAATTCCAAAAAAAGACCGCCTTGAAAACCGAACTCAAAATTGGATAAACACAACTCTAGGTTGTTCCTTTGCCTCCTTGTGATCGACCTTGGGACTTGCCCAAGTAAAATAAACATAAAAACCACTTGATTGAAATTGAATAAAATTTGTGGTTATTTTCATGACTGTTTTCGAAAGCCGCCTACAACGAACGACTCTAATTATTTCCACACACGAACGATAAAAACGATTTCTTATCGCGGCTTTTGCGGGCACGTCAGATATACATTTGAGATATAATCGCAATATCCCAAACACTATAGTTGGAATGTACAATCGTCATGTCCTTATCTGCAACTATCTGCAGAGAAAGCATATTATTGTTGTAAGAGTTTAAGAATAATTTTGTTGTTGATAATGTATCGAGCATTGGGAAATTGATGATAAATGCGATTTATTTACCATGACTAATCTGAATATGATTTATATTATTTGAACACATGAGAATAGTCATCGCAAATAAGTAAATATGATTTAATTACCAAGGATATGATTAATGTGGATATCACTATCCATAATAACCCTGAATATTATAAATATGATTTATAATATGTTGGAGAGATTTAATTGTAAATAGTATTTATGAATTAAATGTTGACGTGAATTGATTTGCATTTAATAATTAATTGTAAATGAAATTTACATTTTATATTGGATGTATGAATATGATTCATAATTGTCAATGTCGTTATTGAAATTATCAAAAAATAATTTGAGAATATTTTAATGAATATTATTCAACAAAAAATATTGCACACGTGGAATATTTGTTGAGATATGAGATCTCACCAAATTGGAATGAGAGAGACACCTTCTCTTTTTATAGAGGGTGGACAACCAACATTGAGTCATATTTCAATGTGGTTGTCCACTCTATGAAAGGAAGGATGCTTGCTCTCTTTTCATTCATTCCACATGATAGTTGATTTAATTCAAATGAAATTAGATTGATGAATATTCAATATATTAAACTTATTTTAATTAATTTTGTTGTAAATTTATGCAATAAAATCATGACCATTGATTGAGAATACAAATTAATCTACACCATTGATTTTGCGTACACATGGATCTCAATCCATGGACATCCAATATAAAAGGAATGCTAGACCTACCTCTTTATTTTCAACAATTTCAAGAGACAAAACTCTCTCTCTCTCTCTCTTTATTCTCATATATACCCAAGGTCTCTCTCTCACTTTATTCTCATTCACACCCATGGTCTCTCTCTCCCTCTCTCTCAATATTATGGTCATCCATTATATTGACCTAAAGAGCCTCGGAGTGGTCGCATCGTTGTTGTGCTGTCAGATCGACTACTTATGGATCTGCACCTTCTTTAGTTCTTCCATCTTGCGAGGAAGCTCACATATTTCATGAGATGAAATCTTGAGGTTCCACGCTCGGATCATCAACTCATATTGTGGGAAGCACATGTCTCATCCATGCACCTAGAAGTACATTCTATGTTAGATCATACACGAGATATGATGTCTCTTCATTTAGAAACACGTGATCACAATTATGCTTCATGAGGTAATCCTTTGACTCTTTGTTATCTTTCTGAGACGATTTGAGAAGTATTCTCATATCATATGATTTTATCTAATTAAATTTTTAATATCCGCTGCTTCGAGCAACTAGTATGACTAGTTGCTCTTGATCGCATGCGATGCGATCTTTACGCTTCCATGATGCACTAAGGCATAAACACAAGCCTTAAAGTGGTGCCAAAACCAGGTTAAATGTCTTGAATCTGATCCAAACCTTAAGAGAACAAAGTTTGTAAATCTGATGCACAAGGACTCGTAGTTTATGCATAAGATGCATGTTTCAATTTATCACAAAAATGAAAATCTGATGTTTATGCATTGTTTGGACAAAGTTTTTGAATAATAAAATATACTTATAACGTATAAATATGCCCCCAAATAACTATCCAATTGTTGACACTAAAGGTGTTAAATTAAAATTTGAAATGTTCCTGTAGTGACATTGTTTTTCCTGTTTTCACAGATTTGTAAAAAAATATTTTTTGGGTACTATTTTCTCATCATGAAACATGAAATAAATATTTTAATTAAGTAGAGAATTAAACCACCAAACCAGATTTTTTTCATGTTATTCCAATTCTATTTTCCCTGTATATTCCATTTTAGTGGAGATGGGTCGAATGATTTTGGATAATCAAGATTGCTTTCTTAATGTGTTTATTATTCAATGCAAATCAAGGAAATTATGAACTTACCTTTATTAATCTGCTATTTAATATTTATGTAAATATTTAATTAAACATAAATCAACATTGACTGACTATTTCAAGATAAAAACCTAGTTTAACCTACTATAGTTGTAGGCTAACTTTTACACGTATAAAACGTTTGCTTGATATGAATAGAAATTTAGGATCTCAAAATTATTTTGAGATGTTTTTGAGTGAGAACTATAAATATATATATATATATATATATCATGCCGGTCACAAAGAGCATGTGACTGATGAAACATCTTCGTACAATTTGTACCAATTGTGTTGTTTTGAATTGATTTGGTGATGGTGTCTAGGTCGTGGATATGATACTAAGTTAATTGCACCTGCACTGTAGTGGAAGTGCTCCATGTTAGCATTATTTATCTGACCTGCATTATCCATTTCAAGGATGGGCAGTTTGAGAGATCTCTATATACTTTAACAACTAATTGGAATAATACAATTGTAAATTGTGAGGGTGTATACTACATAGTAATATCAGGCAAACTCTAATTGTTTGTTAGTTGGTTGATTGGATTGATAATTGATTGAATATGATTAAATTAATTATATATAATTAAAATAAATAGTCTATTTTAAATAGAGTTGTAATTCCTTGGAAGAATTATTCGTAATAAAAACGAATAATAATAATTAACTAAAATTTGAACGAGATATGGAGGATCATATAAATGAAATCCATGGTCTTCCGTCAAGGCAAAGGTTTCCGTCGCTACAGATTGTACAATCGAGATACATATACGAATTCGTAGCTCTAATGTACAAGCGCACACGGATCGAGCTCTTTTATTCTCCAAAGGGTAAGGCCATATGCTTAGTGATCAAAATATTGTTCCTTATGGAATTACCGTGGTATTGGATTGCGTATAGTGAGTTCTTTTCCTATTGGAATGGATTTTAAGAGTTCAAAAGGAAAGATTAATTTGATAAAAACCACTAATTAAAGAATTTAAATATGCATATAATTTCTTATATATTTTAATAAGTGTATTCTTAATCTCAGATATGAAATCCATGAACCCACTCAGCAGGCTTATGGAGGTCAACCATTTGACCAGATTAAACTAATCGTATTGGATCCTTAATTTGGAGCTTGTTCTCTCTGTAGAGAACACCGATTCTGATCTCATTGAGAAAAAGCATAGGAAACCTATATCAATGGAATAATTGAGTATTTTAATAAGGACCACCCGTTGGTTCGATGCTATATTCTGGAATCTTTGTCTAATGTGCTTCAGAAGCAACATATGGACTTCATGAATGCCCATGATACTGAATCTAAAAGAGATTTTTGGTGATGTAAATTTCATTGGGCGCAATCAGAACCATGGGTTCCGAAAAGTTCTAGTCCAACAGGTGAAGAAGAAGAGTCCTCATGTTCTCATGCTTCCACGCATCTAGCATATGCATGTCCGGGACCTCTGTCAGAGAACACGTACTTAAAGTGTTTGGGTACCTCTATGAATTGGAAACCCTGGGAGCCTACATGGATTCTGATATGCAGGCTAATTTCATTCTCCTGTCGCTCCCTATGTCTTTCAACAACTTTGTTGTGTCTTATCACATGAGCAAAGGTGATTTCACTAAAGTTGGGTTGTTAGCTGCATTGAAGTTTGCAAAAGACGTGATGAGGAAGGACGACCCCTCTTCTAGTGCAATGGTTGCACAAGTGAGAGGAAGGCGCGGGCGAAAGCAAGATTCTCAGAAGGGCCCGACCTAGAAGAGAAAGAAGAAGAATCAAGGAGTTGGTTCATCTTATAGTGCTTCCATACTAATGCGATCGAAGAAGTTCGATGTTTGTCACCACTGCAAGAAGTAGGGGCGCTGGCGACGTAACTGCCCAGATTACCTATACTCTGCTGACAAAGGTAAAGCCCCAGCTTGTATGAAATATAATTTCATCATTGAAACTATCTTTCTCGTTGGACGAGAAGGACCTAATACATACTGATGTATGTGGCTCTTCAGTACTGCGACTAGAAATGGATATCGATATTATTTGATGTTTATTGATGACCATTCGTGATACGGGTTTATCTTCCTACTACGTCATAAATCTGAAACCTTTGAAAAGTTCAAAGAGTTTAAGGCCTTGGTTGAGAACCAAACAGATAGAAAGACCAAATGGATTCGATCTGACCGAGGTGGTGAGTACCTCTCAGATGAATTCAAGGAATATCTTAAAGTGAATGGAATTGTCTCCAATCTCACACCCCCTGGAACTCCCCAACTTAATGGTGTTGCTGAAAGACGCAACAGGACCATCATGGACATGGTCCGTTCAATGATGAGCAAAGCACGTTTACCTCTGAGTTTCTGGGGATATGCAGTAGAGACTCCAACTTATACCCTGAACAAGATTCCTAGCAAGTCTGTACCCAAGACTCCTCAAGAGCTCTGGTATAGTACCAAGCCTAATGTTAGACACTTGAGGATTTGGGGTTGCTTGGTCCATGCGAAGAACGTGGACGCAAGTAAGCTAGAATCACGCACTTGTGAGTGCTACTTAATTGGGTATGTTAAAGATGGTATTAAATACCAGCTTTATGACCCTGAGTCTCAAAAGGTTTTTGTCTCTAGGGATGTAAAATTTCTAGAGGATGATTTCCCTAAAGGTCAAGACGGAAATGAAGTAAAGGAACTCATTGAATCCCCTGAGGATTCTGAGACTCCTAAACCAGAAACTGAAGAGATAAATAAAGATGAAACACCCATACCTCTTCGAAGGAGTTCGAGGGTGGTTGCACCACCTAAAAGGTATGGATTACATGTGTTAGGTGAGACTAATAATGATCCTTCTTCATTTGATGAAGCACTCGTGGATCATGACATAGATAGATGGATGCTAGCAATGAAGTCAGAAATTGACTCCATGCATAAGAATGGTGTATGGACCCTAGAGGATCCACCTAAAGGTGTAAAACCCATTGGGTGTTAATGGATCTTCAAGAGAAAGTGGGAATCTGATGGGAAAGTAGAGACTTTCAAGGCACGGCTCGTAGCCAAGGGCTACACACAGAGATAAGGCATCGACTACGATGAGACGTTCTCTCCTATTGCTATGCTTAAGTCCATCACGACACTGCTAGCTACAGCTGCATCTCTTGACTACGACATCTGACAGATGGACGTCAAGACAACCTTCCTCAATGGATACCTCGAGGAGGATATATATATATATATATATATATATGGAGAAGCTCCAGGGCTTTATAGTTGAGGATGGAAAAGTATGCAAGCTAAAGAAATCCATCTATGGGCTCAAACAAGCTTCTCGTAGCAGGAACATCAGATTTAACGAAACCATAAAGAGTTATGATTTTGTGCAAAATCCTGATGAACCTTGTGTGTACAAGAAGCTTAGTGGGAACGCCATCGTGTTCATCGTGCTTTACGTAGATGATATCCTTATCATTGGGAATGATACATGAATGATGACCAGTGTGAAGATTTGGCTATCACATACCTTCTTGATGAAAGATCTTGGAGAAGCCTCTTACATCTTAGGCCTGAAGTTGTTCAGAAACCGAGAAAAGTGGATATTGGGATTATCACAACATGGACACATTAAGAAGTATTTTGAACGATTCCGTATGGATAGTTCTAAGAAAGGATTCCTCCCCTTAAGACATGGTATACATCTGTCTAAAGGGATGGCTCCTCAAAGTGTTGAGGAAAGGAAGGCCATGGCTGGATGCCCCTACGCATCAGCTGTAGGAAGCTTAATGTGTGTCGTGATGTGTACTAGGCCAGACATCTGCCATGCAGTGGGAGTGGTAAGTCGTTACCAATCCTGCTAAGAAGAGCAACACTGGAATGCAGTAAAGAACATATTCAAATATCTAAGACGAACGCAAGATTACATCTTGGTCTATGGAGATGGTGATCTCCAAGTCTTGGGATATACAGATTCAGACTTCCAGTCAGATATTGATGATCGAAAGTTGACATCAGGGTTTGTATTCATGTGGAACGGTGGTGCTGTGAGATGGAGAAGCAAGAAGTAGGACATTACGACGGATTCAACAACATAAGCCGAATACATTGCCGCATCGGATGCCGCAAAAAAAGGCGGTATGGTTGCGCAAGTTCATCTTGGAGCTTAGCATAGTTTCCTCTGATCCTCCCATCCTGTTACTTTGTGATAACACGGGAGCCATTGCCAAGGCAAAGGAACCCAGATGGCATCAAAAGAGCAAGCACGTGGAAAGGAAATACCACATCATTCGGGAGATTCAAAAGCGTGGTGATATCATCATCACCAAGATAGCCTCTGCCGACAACGTTGTTGATCCTCTTACCGAAACTCTGACACAGAAGGTTTTTGACCAGCATCTAGAGTATGGGTTTACGGATTGTACCTGAATGGTTCTGAGGGCTAGTGGGAGATTGTTAGACATGTGAGCCCTAGGAGAACCATTCATACAATAAATGTTATTGTAATATGTATGTTTAACAATAAAATTTATTGATGTTTCACTCCCTTTCCGAAATTAAATGAATGAATGCACTATAAGGTCCTTCTGTACAATTAGTGTTATGTACCATAGCCATCTTGATGATCATATAGTTGTTGATTCATTAAATGAATCATAGAGGCTGGTTTTTGGATGAATATATAAAGAGTTAGATAGAGGACTCATCAAGCACCGTCAAAAGATTATTAAGAGATGATCTCTAGCCTGAGTAGGAGATGGCAATTCTTTCTCACATAGGCTGATATCTGACCGACCTCTTGATGCAGGTCCTCTGCATGGGAATAGTGATTCGGAGGTGTCAGATTAGTTAGGTCAATGGGTTGACTTAATGAGATCGAGATAACCTAAGTCCTATGTTGAATGCTGTCACATCATAGGCATGCATTCTCTGACCGGAGACAGATGTATTACTATATGTCTGAGTGTGTACATTTGACTGACCAATAGGTTGATGACCTAACCAAGGTCTATACACCAGCGCGCTGGTGTGCATGTAAGGGTATATGAGTAATACGATCGCTCAAAGGGATAATACAGGTTCATTTATGAACCGGAAGACATGAGCTCACTCATAAGGTATCTGGACCGATCAAATTCCATGCATGGTCGTCGTGCTTTGGAAGCATGACATGAATTTGAAGGTATGATATATGCTTTGGGAAATCATATGATCAATACCAATTCCCAATGACCAAGATTGAGAAACATAGTGGTCAAACCCTAAAGAAGACAGTGTAAAATTGATCTTGATCTTCAATTTGATCATAGGTCTTCCAGTATGCAGGATGTGCAGGTGTTAGGAATACCTGAGGGTGATGTGAACATAAACGATTATATAACCATGATGCTTTCATTCCGAGGGAGTGATGAAACAGGTCTGGACTTTAGTGACTCCTCTCAGTAGAGAAGCAATATGATCTTGGTCCAAGTGTTGGACATTGGTCTGAATGAGATTTAGATGCAATGAGAAGATTAGATTAGCGGTCTTGATTTAATCAAGCATCTGTGGGAGGTCCGTAAGATCTGGATTTGAGATGAGATCGCAATATCTAAGTCACTATACGTGGAACAATACAATCGCCCTATCCTTATCTCCAAGTATCTATGAAGAAAGCACATTATTCTTGAAGGAGTTCAAGAATAATTCATTTGATGAATTATGCATCCAAGCAACAAGAGGATTATAATTAAATGAGATTTAATTATCATTAATGTTATGAACGAGATTCATATTATGAGAATGATTATCAAAGATAATTAAATGAGATTCAATTATCAAGGATTACGGAATATAGATAGTACTATCCATGATGTATGTATATATATATTATAAATGTGATTTATAATATAATAGAGAGAGAAGCTTTGTAAATAACATTTGTTAATTATTAATGTGAATTGGATTCACATTAAGTAATTAATTAGAAAGGTAATTTACAAATTAGTTTGGGTTGTGAATATGATTCACATATTTTTCAATGGCATGATTGAAATATTCACAAATCTCAGATATGAAATCCATGAACCCACTCAAGAGGCTTATGGAGGTCTGGTCAAACTAATCGTATTGGATCCTTAATTTGGAGCTTGTTCTCTCTGTAGAGAACACCGGTTCTGATCTCATTGAGAAAAAGCATAGGAAACCTATATCAATGGAATAATTGAATATTTTAATAAGGACCACCCGTTGGTTCGATGCTATATTCTGGAATCTTTGTCTAATGTGCTTCAGAAGCAACATATGGACTTCATGAATGCCCATGATACTGAATCTAAAAGAGATTTTTGGTGATGTAAATTTCATTGAGCGCAATCAGAACCATGGGTTCCAAAAAGTTCTAGTCCAACAAGTGAAGAAGAAGAGTCCTCATGTTCTCATGCTTCCACGCATCTAGCATATGCATGTCCGGGACCTCTGTCAGAGAACACGTACTTAAAGTGTTTGGGTACCTCTATGGATTGGAAACCCTGGGAGCCTACATGGATTCTGATATGCAGGCTGATTTCATTCTCCTGTCGCTCCTTATGTCTTTCAACAACTTTGTTGTGTCTTATCACATGAGCAAAGGTGATTTCACTAAAGTTGGGTTGTTAGCTGCATTGAAGTCTGCAAAAGATGTGATGAGGAAGGACGACCCCTCTTCTAGTGCAATGGTTGCACAAGTGAGAGGAAGGCGCGGGCGAAAGCAAGATTCTCGGAAGGGCCCGACCTAGAAGAGAAGAAGAAGAATCAAGGAGTTGGTTCATCTTCTAGTGCTTCCATACTAATGAGATCGAAGAAGTTCGATGTTTGTCACCACTGCAAGAAGCAGGGGCGCTGGCGACGTAACTGCCCAAATTACCTATAGTCTGCTGACAAAGGTAAAGCCCCAGCTTGTATGAAATCTACTTTCATCATTGAAACTATCTTTCTCGCTGGACGAGAAGGACCTAATACATACTGATGTATGTGGCTCTTCAGTACTGCGATTAGAAATGGATATCAATATTATTTGATGTTTATTGATGACCATTCGTGATACGGGTTTATCTTCCTACTACATCATAAATCTGAAACCTTTGAAAAGTTCAAAGAGTTTAAGGCTTTGGTTGAGAACCAAACAGATAGGAAGATCAAATGGATTCGATCTGACCGAGGTGGTGAGTACCTCTCAGATGAATTCAAGGAATATCTTAAAGTGAATGGAATTAACTCCAATCTCACACCCCCTGGAACTCCCTAACTTAATGGTGTTGCTGAAAGACGCAACAGGACCATCATGGACATGGTCCGTTCAATGATGAGCAAAGCACGTTTACCTCTTAGTTTCCGGGGATATGCAGTAGAGACTGCAACTTATACCCTAAATAAGATTCCTAGCAAGTTTGTACCCAAGACTCCTCAAGAGCTCTGGTATAGTACCAAGCCTAATGTTAAACACTTGAGGATTTCGGGTTGCTTGGTCCATGCGAAGAACGTGGGCGCAAGTAAGCTAGAATCTCGCACTTGTGAGTGCTACTTAATTGGGTATGTTAAAGATGGTATTAAATACCAGCTTTATGACCCTGAGTCTCAAAAGGTTTTTATCTCTAGGGATGTAAAATTTCTAGTGGATGATTTCCTTAAAGGTCAAGATGGAAATGAAGTAAAGGAACTCATTGAATCCCCTGAGGATTCTGAGATTCCTAAACCAGAAACTGAAGAGATAAATAAATATGAAACATCCATACCTCTTCGAAGGAGTTCGAGGGTGGTTGCACCACCTGAAAGGTATGGATTACATGTGTTAGGTGAGACTAATAATGATCCTTCTTCATTTGATGAAGCACTCGCGGATCATGACATAGATAGATGGATGCTAGAAATGAAGTCAGAAATTGACTCCATGCATAAGAATGGTGTATGGACCCTAGATGATCACCTAAAGGGGTAAAACCCATTGGGTGTTAATGGATCTTCAAGAGAAAGAGGGAATCTGATGGGAAAGTAGAGACTTTCAAGGCATGGCTCGTAGCCAAGGGCTACACACAGAGAGAAGGCATCGACTACGATGAGACGTTCTCTCCTATTGCTATGCTTAAGTCCATCACGACACTGCTAGCTACAGCTGCATCTCTTGACTACGACATCTGACAGATGGACGTCAAGACAGCCTTCCTCAATGGATACCTCGAGGAGGATATATATATATATACATATATATATATATATATATGGAGAAGCTCCAGGGCTTTATAGTTGAGGATGGAAAAGTATGCAAGCTAAAGAAATCCATCTATGGGCTCAAACAAGCTTCTCGTAGCAGGAACATCAGATTTGACGAAACCATAAAGAGTTATGATTTTGTGCAAAATCCTGATGAACCTTGTGTGTACAAGAAGCTTAGTGGGAACGCCATCGTGTTCATCGTGCTTTATGTAGATGATATCCTTATCATTGGGAATGATACATGAATGATGGCCAGTGTGAAGATTTGGCTATCCCATACCTTCGTGATGAAAGATCTTGGAGAAGCCTCTTACATCTTAGGCCTGAAGTTGTTCAGAAACCGAGAAAAGTGGATATTGGGATTATCACAACATGGACACATTAAGAAGATTTTTGAACGATTCCGTATGGATAGTTCTAAGAAAGGATTCCTCCCCTTAAGACATGGTATACATCTGTCTAAAGGGATGGCTCCTCAAAGTGTTGAGGAAAGGAAGGCCATGGCTGGATGCCCCTACGCATCAGCTGTAGGAAGCTTAATGTGTGCCGTGATGTGTACTAGGCCAGACATCTGCCATGCAGTGGGAGTGGTAAGTCGTTACCAATCCTGCTAAGAAGAGCAACATTGGAATGCAGTAAAGAACATATTCAAATATCTAAGACGGACGCAAGATTACATCTTGGTCTATGGAGATAGTGATCTCCAAGTCTTGGGATATACAGATTCAGACTTCCAGTCAGATATTGATGATCGAAAGTTGACATCAGGGTTTGTATTCATGTGGAACGGTGGTGCTGTGAAATGGAGAAGCAAGAAGTAGGACATTACCACGGATTTAACAACATAAACCGAATACATTGCCGCATCAGATGCTGCAAAAAAAGGCAGTATGGTTGCGCAAGTTCATCTTGGAGCTTGGCATAGTTTCCTCTGATACTCCCATCCTGTTACTCTGTGATAACACGGGAGCCATTGCCAAGGCAAAGGAACCCAGATGGCATCAAAAGAGCAAGCACGTGGAAAGGAAATACCACATCATTCGGGAGATTCAAAAGCGTGGTGATATCATAATCACCAAGCTGGCCTCTGCCGACAACGTTGTTGATCCTCTTACCGAAACTCTGAAACAGAAGGTTTTTGACCAGCATCTAATGAGTATGGGTTTACGGATTGTTCCTGAATGGTTCTGAGGGTTAGTGGGAGATTGTTAGACATGTGACCCCAGGAGAACCATTCTTACAATAAATGTTATTGTAATATATATGTTTAACAATAAAATTTATTGATGTTTCACTCCCTTTCCGAAATCAAATGAATGAATGCACTATAAGGTCCTTCTGTACAATTAGTGTTATGTACCATAGCCATCTTGATGATCATATAACTGTTGATTCATTAAATGAATCATAGAGGCTGGTTTTTGGATGAATATCTAAAGAGTTAGATAGAGGACTCATCAAGCACCGTCAAAAGATTATTAAGAGATGATCTCTAGCCTGAGTAGGAGATGGCAATTCTTTCTCACATAGGCAGATATCTGACCGACCTCTTGATGCAGGTCCTCTGCATGGGAATAGTGATTCGGAGGTGTCAGATTAGTTAGGTCAATGGGTTGACTTAATGAGATCGAGATAACCAAAGTCCTATGTTGAATGCTGTCACAGCATAGGCATGTATTCTCTGACCGGAGACAGATGTATTACTATATGTCTGAGTGTGTACATTTGACTGACCAATAGGTTGATGACCTAACCAAGGTCTATACACCAGCGCGCTGGTGTGCATGTAAGGGTATATGAGTAATACGATCGCTCAAAGGGATAATACAGATTCATTTATGAACCGGAAGACATGAGCTCACTCATAAGGTATTGGGACCGATCAAATTCCGTGCATGGTCGTCGTGCTTTGGAAGCATGACATGAATTTGAAGGTATGATATATGCTTTGGGAAAGCATATGATCAATACCAATTCCCAATGACGAAGATTGAGAAACATAGTGATCAAACCCTAAAGAAGACAGTGTAAAATTGATCTTGATCTTCAATATGATCATAGGTCTTCCAGTACGCAGGATGTACAGGAATTAGGAATACCTGAGGGTGATGTGAACATAAACGATTATATAACCATGATGCTTTCATTCCGAGGGAGTGATGAAACAGGTCTGGACTTTTGTGACTCCTCTCATTAGAGAAGCAATATGATCTTGGTCCAAGTGTTGGACATTGGTCTGAATGAGATTTAGATGCAATGAGAAGATTAGATTAGCGGTCTTGATTTAATCGAGCATCTGTGGGAGGTCTGTAAGATCTGGATTTGAGATGAGATCGCAATATCTAAGTCACTATACGTGGAACAATACAATCGCCCTATCCTTATCTCCAAGTATCTATGAAGAAAGCACATTATTCTTGAAGGAGTTCAAGAATAATTCATTTGATGAATTATGCATCCAAGCAACAAGAGGATTATAATTAAATGAGATTTAATTATCATTAATGATATGAACGAGATTCATATTGTGAGAATGATTATCCAAGATAATTAAATGAGATTCAATTATCAAGGATTACGGAATATAGATAGTACTATCTATGATGTATGTATATATATATTATAAATGTGATTTATAATATAATAGAGAGAGAAGCTTTGTAAATAACATTTGTTAATTATTAATGTGAATTGGATTCACATTAAGTAATTAATTAGAAAGGTAATTTACAAATTAGTTTGGGTTGTGAATATGATTCACATATTTTTCAATGGCATGATTGAAATATTCACAAATTAATGTGAAATTAATTTGGTGGATAATTTTGTGATAATGGTTATTACATATTTATTAAGGATTAATGGATAAAAATAAAGAGGAGGTAAATCACTACAAATAGGTGGCGTCACCTATAGGTGACGACCCCTATTTTTGGGGGTGATTAATTATCTCCTCCTTTTTTTATCTTGTTATCTCTTGATAATTAATTTATGTTAAATTAAATTATGTTGATGATAATACAACATATGTTTGACTTAATGTAAATTAATATTGTTGGTTTTTAGCCAACAACAATCATGACCACTGATTAATGCATGGATCAACCTAGCCGTTGGATCTATGTGTGCCATGGATTGAGATCCATTGGATCCCAAACTAATATACAAGGAGGGAAACCCTAGCCCTTTGAAGGTACATAATCAAGAGTTGTACAAGCCTACTACTCTCTCTCTCTCTCATTCTCGCATACTCTCTCCCTCTCTCTCCCTTCAAGGGGGCTGTCTATCTTGTGCATTAAGAAAGAGAGCTTCTCGCCTTCGCCTTCGACTACTCGAGGATCTCCATCTTCTTTAGGGCTTCTTGCTCTAAAGGAATATTACAGATTTTGTTGGATGAAATCAGGGGATTCGTAGCTCGGATCTTCATCGAGGATTGCGGGAGGAACGCGTCTCATCATCGCACCCGCAAGTGCCATCATCGTGGATCAGACTTGAGACAGGAGGATCTCTTGCTTTAGAGATATCGTGATCGCAACCACGCTTCAAGAGGTATTTCTAATACTTTGTGGTTTGATGAAACGATCCAAGAAATGTTCTTGTGATCATGTGGTTTCATCATATGATTAAAAAAATTTTAGTTTCTGCTACATCTTGCGACTAGTGCGACTGGTCGCCCCGATCGCATGAGATGCGATCAACAAGCTTTCATGATGTGCTTGAGGATTCTCAATATCCTTCAGGGTCTGCTGAGAGGGTAGACACTATGCTGCTGGCAGGAGGACCGTGGTGTGGGCTGACGAGTATGTGTCACACTAGGAGGTGTCCCTATTTGAGGAATATAATGAATATATTGTGGAGGGACTTGTAAACTATTCTCTTGCATGTAAGCGACAAGGTTCGCAACCTCATCATTACGTTTACCTATAGACAAAATTTTATTAATTGAAATAAACATATTACAATGTATAAAGATATGAAATTATACCACTGGGGTCCGAGGTACGACGATCATCCTGGTGTGAACCCCTAGGAACTCGACCATGTGTGATAGTCATTTCCTGTATACATAAGCTCATTACTCAAATAATTTCAAAATAATAAATTTGTTGAATCACCAAAAGAAGAACATTGATAAGAGCATTACGTTTAAGGAATTATTGCAATATTTTATTGTGTCTCATATTCTGGAATAAGCAAATTTGTTCATGCACAATCCATAGTTACGTGTTCACTATCATCGATATAAATGCGTGACATCTTCTTCAATACTGTGTGACGATCATCTCTTTTTCTTTTTCCCCAACATTAGGTACATAACATATCTGCTCATCATGTGTGCTAAGGACAAACGGTTCACATCTTCATATATACTTTCGAGGGATGCCATCTACAATATTATGTACGTGGTCAACAACCACACCATGTTGTGGATCATACCAGTTACATGAAAATAAAAAGAGTTTATTAGAGGATGGCATATTATATTCAAGTTCAAGCACCTCATTGAGAACCCCATTGTAATTCAGGTTGTTCTCACCGTAACAAGATCCCTTAACCATCACGCCAGAGTTGTACGTAGTTAAGCTATTGGTCGTGTCACGGCAATGAAATCTGGACCCATTACCTAAAAGTATGACATGACCATATAATTTGGACTGAGGGCAAAATTATTTAAAATCTTATATCTGTGATCTGTTGGATCAATAAGATTTTCTCTTTCCTTAAACCAAGAAGGGAATATCCTCCTAAATTCTTCAACCTCAACGTCATCAGTAAAAAGAGGATTTTCCGTCATTAGTTTATACCTATACTCCCTGCAAAAATAAATTAATGATTAAGCATTTAACTACTTATATTGTGATTTAAAGACAATGTGATGGATGCATACTCTGCAAAAGGTGTCACTTCATCTGTATTATCTAGAACGTAAACCTCAGCAGCTTCCGTCTCCTAAGAACTCATCATGCGTGGCTTCCCTTTTTTAAAGGTCGACCACAAGTATGGATGCTAGAGAGACTAACTATCATATTATACTCAGCTTTAACTGTCAGCAACTCGGTAACGACAGATAGGAGAGAAATGATCTACAACTACGTCATAATCCCTCCTCAGCCTTTTGTAACAATTCAATAAAATCTTTGGATTCTCTATTGAATTCATCATCACAACCCTCTGAAGAAGGGTTAAAGTCTAGACCTGTTGCATCCATAACCATCTCAACAAAAGGATTGTCCAACATCTGAGTCCTCTCTCGGTAAGTTGCTTGGACCTCTCCATGAGCATACCTACATTTGTAATCATTGACAAAACAATTCTTGCACAAGTGTTCTGCCACAACGTCTCTAAATTGTTTCTTCGACAATCCACATTTCATACATGGGCATATAATCTTTCCATCTATGTCAACTATTTTGTCTCCTTGGGCATAAGAGAAATTGAGAAAGCCTTCTACACCAATTAAAAATGGCATGCAAATGGAGCCATTCACTACGCGGTTATACATCCAATCCCTTATCGAACTCTTTGCTCTACCTACAACGAGATCATAATAGTTATTTAGACACAGTTTGATATGATGAAAACTTATCCTTTAATGAAAAAAAAGCAACACCAACATACCTATGTCCATTCACCCTTACATTATCCTCCAATGGTCAGAACCTCATTACTGTAGATAAAATAGTTAACTTCGAAATGTAGCACACACACAAGAGAATGTGATTCTTTGAAACACGCTTCTTTATTTGCTTGCAATTGCCTCTCTCTTTTCCCCCTTTCCTTTTTACATGTGGTAGCCTGTCTAGGGGGCGAGAGTTTAACTTTGGAGGGATTGCTTAATTGCAAGTGATGGGACTATCTGGATCATTATGATCAAATTTTTGAAGAATTTCTGTGTCAATCTTCAAGGTCGATGCTAATGTTTCTGGACACGGATCATCCTTGACGTTGTTGGTGAACACAATAAGGAGCACAATTTGGAAGGGAGAAAACTCAGGGAGAAGAAAGACAAGTATGTTGGACATGCGAGCCCAGGACGAGCCATTATGCAATAAATGTTATTGCAAATATCATTTCCTGATCTGAAATGAAGAATGAATAAATTGCATAATAGGTTCCTTAGTATAATTAGGGTTAAGTACCATGGCCATCTTGATGATCATACAGCTGTTGATTCAACTGTTGAATCATAAAGGCTGGTGCTTGGATGAATATCTAAAGAGTAAGATTGAGGACTCATCAAGCACCGTTAAATGATTGTTAAGAGATGATCTCCATCCTGAGTAGGAGATGGAAATCCTTATCTCTGAAGGCTGATATCTGATCGACCTCTTGATGGAGGTCCTCTGCATAGTAATAGAGATTCGAAGGTGTCAGATTAGTTAGGTCAAAGAGTTGACTTAACGAGATCGAGATAACCAAAGTCTTATATCATATGCTGTCATGATATAGGCACGCATCCTCTGATCGGAGACATATGTGTTACCTCATATCTGAGTATGTACATTTAACAGACAAAGGTCTATACACCGATGTGCTTGTGTGCATATAAGGCCATATAAGTAATATGATCTCTCAAAGGGATCATACAGGTTCATTTACTAAACCGGAAGACATGAGCTCACTCATGAGATATTGGGAAGAATCAAATTCCATGCACGGCCGTCTCGCTTTGGAAGTTTGACAGAATTTGTAGGTTTTATATATACTTTTGGAAAGTAAATGATCAAGACCTAGGTATGATATATGTTTTTGGAAAGTATATGATCGATACCGACTCCCAATGATCGAATGAGAAACTTACTGATAAAACCATGAAGTAGACAGTATAAAGTTGATCTAATACATCGGGTTTATTCTGAGTCTTCTAGTATGCAGGATGTACAGGTATTGGGAATACCTGAGGGTGATGTGATCATAAACGATTGTATAACCATAACGCTTCCATTCCTAGGGAGTGATGAAACAGATCTGGATTTTAGTGACTCCTCTTAGTAGAAAAGTAATCTGATCTTAGTCCAAATGTTGGACATTGATCTGAATGTGATTCAGATGTAATGAGAAGATTAGATTTGTGGTCTTGATTTAATCAAGCATCTATGAGAGGCCCACGATCTGGATTTGAGATATGATCTCAATATCCAAGTCACTATACGTGGAACAATGCAATCTCCATGTCCTTATCTCCAAGTATTCACGAAGAAAGCGCATTATCCTTGAAAGAGTTCATGGATAATTCTATTGTTGATAATTGTATCCAAGCATTGAGAAAATGGATAATTAAATGTGATTTAATTATCATGATTAATATGAATTCGATTCATATTATAGAGAGAGCTATCTTAGATAGTTAAATATGATTTGATTATCAAAGATGTAAGTAATATGAATGTGATTCATATTATTTGAGAACAAGAGAAATAAGATCCAAGGTAATAAAATATGATTTAATTATCATGGATATGAATAATATGGATAGCGATATCCATATTAGTCATATAATTTATAATATATAAGAGAGAGCTATTTGTAATTTACATGTGTTAATTAAATGTCAATGTGAATTGGATTCACATTGGATATTAAGTTGAAAATGTAATTTACATTTTATTTTGGGTTGTGAATGTGATTTACAAGTTTCCAATAGCACGATTGCAATATAAATTGGATTTAGTTTTTGCGAAATAATTTGCAACAAAAGTTGTTGCAAATATTGGAGAGAATCATGAGATAATTCAATCTCATGTAATAGGAAAAGGAGGCTCCCTTCCTAATAAAGAGAGGGGACGGCCACCAAGTCCTTATAGGACTTATGGCCGTCCACCCCCCTTCATGGAAGGAGGCGTGCCTCCTTCCTATTTCTCCAATAAAGATTGATTTGATATAAATCAAATTATATTTATTATATATTTGATTTTTATTAAATTAATTGTTGTTGGATTTTACCAACAAATTCTTAGCCGTTGAAAGAAACACAATCAACGAGGACCATTGGATTTGTGTTGTCCCCATGGATTGAGATCCATGGATCCCAAAATGCTATAAAAGGAGAGGCACCAATTTGCTCTTCTTGACACAACAAGAGACAACAAGTCTCTCTCTCTCTCTCTCTCTCTCTCTCTCTCTCTCTCTCTTCACACGCCTACTCTCTCTCTCTCCCTCTCATGTGGTCATCCACCATGGATGCCCTAGAGAGGTTCTCCATCGTCGCGTCGTCGTCGTCATGCTGCCCGATGGTTTGCTCGTGGATCTCCGTCTCCTTCAGTGCGCCTCGCTCGTAAATAAAATGTCGAATCTCGTGTGTTGAGATCAGGAGATCCGCCGCTTGGATCATCAGCATGGATTGCGAGAAGCACGCGGTTCATCCCCGCGCTTGCAAGCGTCTCCTCCGTCGGATCGGACTTGAGATAGGAGGTCTCTTCGTTTAGAGACATGATCGCAACTATGCTTCAAGAGGTAACCCTAATACTTGTTTGTGGTTTAGATTAAATGATCCGAGAAGTGTTCTTGGATCATGTGGTTTCGTCACATGAAAAATTTTAATTTCCGCTGCATAGAACACCTAGTACGACTAGTCGTTCTTCGTCTTATCCGATACGACGATCACGCTTCTGTGATGAGCTTGAGGATCTAACCATATCCTTCAAGTTGTATCAGAGCCTTAGGTCGGTGTTTTTGGTTGTGATTCATAAATCGAGGACGACTTGGGTTCGTTAGGGCTTGCGAAAGTTTTCTTGCATTTCATTTTCGCATCTCTGTTTTTATATTAATTTTCGACACTATTTACATTGTTTAAACCGGAAAATAATAACTGGATTTTGTTCCCAATTAAATAAGTAAACCGTAGGATCTGAGTTTGCGTGATTTGGATTCTGTATGCTCAAGTTATGTTCATTTTAGTGAACATGTATCCACTGTTTCGGGGACTGCGGATCATGACGTAATTAAAATGTTAATTGCGGATTTGAAACGCTTTGAAATGCGTGCAAATCACTTAGGTTCTGTTGTAAATCAAATTAGCAAACTTTAGGAACTTACTTTGCTAAATTTGGATTTAAATTGATTGAGATATGGTATTTTTAGTAAGTGAGGGTCACTGCTGGAAATACTCTCCTAATCAAGAACCTAGTGATTGTCATTTCGTCAATTAGTGAAATTAAATTGTTTAATTTCCTGGAATAATTGTGCATAAATATTTGAGAAATATTTGATGATAATTATTTCCTTAAATGATATTACCTTAATCAATATTTGATTAGATGTGATCTAGATCACTAATTGGTTACATGATCTACATGATCTACATTCCTTCAAAAAATGATCTACATTCCAACAAACCTGTTGCTTGAATAGGACTTGGGATTTGTTTAACAAATCTCGTTATAATATTAATCAAAATTGTTTTGATTGTTATTATATGGTATAATTTTGGTTGAAGAACCGATGATCATCTCAAGTACAAAGTGATCTATTTTGCATTATCCTTTCCCGAGGTGGATATGGTGTCTAGTCGGAGAGCATTGGGGTTGCGGGTTGCAACGTATGTGGTCCGTCCCACTCTCGTCTGTACTGGCCATGACAGGGGGTAGGGTTAGTATAATTCTTAAGAAATCATGATGTATTTCTAATTATTAGAATTCAAAATAATACGTATTTGAGATAATACCATAATTCAAGTAACAATAAAGATTGTTTGTTGGATAATAATTGGATCATTAATTTAATATGATTATATTAATTGGAATCCAACTAAAATTAAAGCACTCTATTATGAATAGAGATGTCAATTCCCTTGGAAGAATTAATCGTAATGAATATGATTCATAATGATTAATTAGAATTTGAATATGTTATGGAGGATCACATAAGTGACATACATGGTCTCCCGTCAAGGTGAAGGGTTCCGTCGCCAGATATTGTATGTAGGAGACGCCTGTCCGAAGTGACAGCTCCTGCATACGATACATTTGGATTGGGCTCTTCGCTTCTCGAAAGAGTAAGGACGTATGCGTAGTGACCCCAATATCGGATCCTCATATTATTGGGGTGATATTGGATTGCGCATAGCGAGTTGTATTCCTGTTGGCGGTTGGTTCAATTAATGACGGGTCAACATCACCTTAGGGTGGTGGGCCCGGGTGTTAAAGATCGAATTGGGAGATGCAAGTTGGACTTGCAAGGCGGAATGTGTTCCCGCTTCTTTTTATCCGAGTTGCAGATTCTCATATTATTGGGATGTAACAAAGATAAGGAAGGAGATCCCAGATCTTGCTTGAGATATAATGGTAATTATATCTCTTACATTGAAAGTGATTAAGGGAATGAACTTTCAGTGTTGACAAGGCAAGACAACTTTGATATAAAAATTCCAAAATCAAAGTAAAATATGCATACATATAAATATCTACACTTATGCAAATTTCTTATTTCAGATAATCCTTCATTAAACCCACTCAATGTTATTCTCAATAACAACCAGTAAAATATCATGGATTGGACTCATGATACAGATATTGTGCTTGCAGTTGAACACATAATGTATGTGGTTGCAATGTGCAAGCTTCCTCATAATATTGAGGAATGACAATTAAATAGATAATAGGACTGCAACCCTAGGCTTTGTATGTCTCTATAGTCTTGATCTCATCGGATGTACTTTGGAAATGACATGTCGATGATGATTGCAATTGTCAATTAATCTCTATAAAATCTAAGAAGATGTTCTGGCATACATATGTGCTCTTGACATTTAATCATGAATGACGTGGTTCTCTACATCGTGTAGAATGGTGGCTCTATAAGAGATGATGTATTCAAATTGTTTGAATACCTACCTGAACTAATGTTTTAAGGGTCTAGATGGATGTAGACATGATGAATGTCATCATTCTACAGTCTATACTGTAGTCATTCATGAAGCTTCAAAATATTTATATTGTACGAATTTAATGAAGTATGTATAAATGTTGAAATACTCTTACATTGAATTCTTTTTGAATTTAACATAAGAGATCCTTAGTCTTAAGCAATGGTTGCTTATTAAAGGGAGCGCAGTGGAAGCATGGGTTGGACCCGAGTAAGAAGTATGGTCAAAGAGTTGATTGTACATCTATGACTTCCATATGTCATCCAAAGAGTTGGATGAATGCCAATACTGTAATAAGTTGATGTGTTGATAGTATGACTATCAAGTTTGTCTAGAATCCTTAGAAAAGGACTCGGATAGAGCATCAGAATAATCTACATATAAATAATTGAAATTGACTTGCTTAAAGTCTTATAATTGCATCTCAATCTTCTACAACACTTGCAATGGGTTGCATATGTTTTGGAAGAATAGAAAATTTGATCTTAAGGCTTATAGTCATCCACATGGATGTTGATGCCATTGTTGCAACAATCTCTATTGGATTGAAAGGCTTCATAATTTCAGTGTGAGAGCCCTTAGTCTTAGAGAATGTCTCTATGACCTGGATATTAGAATACATTCATTATTTATTTCTAATGTTGGAAATAAACGTGAATTCTGTAATAAATCTATCATAAAGAGTTATGATGGAGATATTTCAGATAGTAGTCTAAAATCTAGTGGACTCCACTAAATTAGAAAATTAATGAATGGTTCATTAACATTTCTAAATACTGAAATTAAACCTTAAGATCAATAGGAGGATGAAGATCATTTGACAATGATCTAGTATCAAGCCTTGGACATTTGTCTATTGATTTGATCAATAGACTAGTAAGAGATGAAACTTTAGAATGTCTAAAATTTCAAAACTTACATACTTATGAATATTGTATTCAAAGTAAAATATCCAATACACCCTTCTTTGGGAATGGTGTAAGATGTCAAGGTATTCAGGATCTCATACATATTGATGTATGCGGATCATCTATATCACAGTAAACATTATGAATATATGATATCTACTGATGATTATGTATGATATGAGATTTCTTCTCTTCACTTAGAAACCTTTGAAATGTTCAAAGATTTCACATAATTTTGGTCTACAACCAAAGTTTGAAGGAAGACAAAATGAAGTTGATCTAATCTAGGTAGCATGTACCTATTAGATGAATTCAAAGGATACCTTATGGAGATATGAATATCATTTCTATCTCAATCCTCCTAGCACACCTTAACTCAATAGAGTTATAGGGAGATACAATTGTATCATGTGTGACATGATTTTATCAATGATGAATTTTGCATAATTATCCCTTAGTTTCTAGGTATATATGTGTAGTAGAGACTACAATGTATATCCTTAATAAGGTTCCATGCATGCTGGAATCTAGCACTTGAGAGTGCTGCTTCATTAGGAAAATAAAGGATGGTATTGGATACCTACCTTATGACCTTGAGATTCTTAAAATATCTCATCTCTGAGAATGTGATTCTTAGAGGTAGAGACTCTTGAGAATCAAGATGGAAATGACGTGTAGGAACTCATTTAATCTTGAAAAGATAATGAGGCTCCTGAAATTGGAAACTAAAAGAACAATTAAAGATGAAACACTAAAACCTCTTCAAATGAGTTTGAGGATGGATTCCATGTGTCAGAGAAATCTGACAATGATCGAACTTCATGTGATGAAGCTTCTGAAGATCATAGCATGGATAGATGGATGTTAGCAATAAAAGTCTAATGTAGACTTCATATACAAGTGTTGCATATGGACCCTCGAGGATCCACCTATATGGGTAAGATCTGTAAAGGTGTAAATGGATCTTCAAGAGAAAGGGAACCTGATGAGAAGGTAGAGACCTTCAAAGCATGTTTCGTAGCCATGATCTACACACCAGAAGAGAAGACATTGCTTGCGATGAGACTTGCTCTTCGGTGACCATGCTTAAAACCATTAGAATATTTTTAACCTTAGCTACACAACTTGACTATTGTATCTTCAAGATGTAAGTCAAAGATTGCATTCCTCTATGAATACCTCTTTGAGGATATTCACATGAAGTAGCCCTAGGGCTCAATGGTTGAGAAAAGTAAGGTGTGCAAGCTAAGGAATCCATCTATGGACTCAAATAAGCTTCTTAAAGTTGGACCATAAGATATGATGAGATTATAAATGTTATGGTTTCAGATAGAATCTTAATGAGCCATGCGAAGCTTAGTGGGAGTGCCTTTGTGTTCTTCATGCTAAATGTAGATGATATCCTAATCATTTAAAATGATATAAGGATAATAATAAGTGTTTTCCAATCTGGTTGTTCCATAACTTGAGATATGATCTCAAGGATACCTCTTGGATCTTACTTCTGAAGGTGTTCAGAAGCAAAGAGAAGAGGGTATTGGGACTGTCACAATAGTAGTACACCTTGAACATATTCCAATTTTGGAAAATTTCAAGAAAGGCTTCCATCCCTTAAGATATGGTTCTGACCCGTCTAAAGGGATAGCACCTCAAAGAGTTGAGGAAGTGAATGCTAGAACTACTTGCACTTATGCATTAGTTACGAGAAGCTTAGTGTATGCTAGTTGTGTACAGAAGCCAGATATCTACCATACAGTGGGAGTAGTAAATTGTTACTAATTCTACTATAGAGATAAAACACTTGATTGCAGAAATAACATTATCTTCAAATATGACAAGAATTTTGAGATAGTGATCTCAAACTCTTATCTTCAATAAATTAAGACTTTATAGATAGAGATCTAAAAGGTCATAATTGTGGATACCTTAAGAGATAGTGATCTCCAGGAATAAAGGTATCCTGATAAGGAATATGGGAACACTAGTTATAACAATTATTATGCTATAGTGTCAAGGACACTATAATAACTTTAACAAGATTGAGTATTGGTTGCATGAAATGCAACATTCGCATTAGATGCGAGCACTTTTACTGGGGATATGCAAGTGTCGTAAAAGGACTTGGTGTAGTCTCGTGGGAACAAAGTGACTGATTAGCTTACCTAGCTATTTTCTAAATAGCCTATGATTGTCACATGAGTGCGGTTTTAAATGATTTGCCAATTAATGGCTCTTCGGGCTAGTGAGAGATTGTTGGACATGCGAGCCCACGACGAGACATTATGCAATAAATGTTATTGCAAATATCATTCCCTGATCTGAAATGGAGAATGAATAAATTGCATAATAGGTCCCTTATTACAATTAGGGTTATGTACCATGGCCATCTTGATGATCATACAGCTGTTGATTCAACTATTGAATCATAAAGGCTGGTGCTTGGATTAATATCTAAAGAGTTAGATTGAGGACTCATCAAGCATCATCAAATGATTGTTAAGAGATGATCTCCGGCCTGAGTAGGAGATGGCAATCCCTATCTCTGAAGGCTGATATCTGACTGACCTCTTGATGCAGGTCCTCTGCAAAGGAATAGAGATTCGAAGGTGTCAGATTAGTTAGGTCAAAGAGTTGACTTAATGAGATCAAGATAACCAAAGTCCAATATCATATGCTGTTATGATAAAGGCACGCATCCTCTGACCAGAGACAGATGTGTTACTATATGTCTGAGTATGTACATTTGGTAGACCATAGGTTGATGACCTAACCAAGGTCTATACACCGACGCGCTGGTGTGCATATAAGGGCATATGAGTAATACAATCTCTCAAAGGGAACATACAGGTTCATTTACTGAACTGGAAGACATGAGCTCAATCATGAGATATTGGGAAGAATCAAATTCCGTGCACGATCGTCTCACTTTGGAAGCTTGACTGAATTTGTAGGTTTGATATATACTTTTGGAAAGTATATGATCAAGACCTAGGTATGACATATGCTTTTGGAAAGTATATGATCGATACCGGCTCCCAATGATCGAATGAGAAACTTACTGATAAAACCATGAAGTAGACAGTATAAAGTTGATCTAATACTTCGTGTTTATTCTGAGTCTTCCAGTATGCAAGATGGACAAGTATTGGGAATACCTGAGGATGATGTGATCATAAACGATTGTATAACCATGATGCTCACATTCCTAGGGAGTGATGAAATGGGTCTGGATTTTAGTGACTCCTCTCAGTAGAAAAGTAATCTGATCTCAGTCCAAATGTTGGACATTGATCTAAATGTGATTCAGATGCAATGAGAAGATTAGATTTATGGTCTTGATTTAATCAAGCATCTATGAGAGGCCCGCGATCTGGATTTGAGATATGATCTCAATATCCAAGTCACTATACGTGGAACAATGCAATCGCCCTGTCCTTATCTCCAAGTATTCGCGGAGAAAGCACATTATCCTTGAAAGAGTTCATGGATAATTCTATTATTGATAATGTATATGACTTACCAAAGATGTAAGTAATATGAATGTGATTCATATTATTTGAGAACAAGAGAAATGAGATCCAAGGTGATTAAATATGATTTAATTATCATGGATATGAATAATGTGGATAGCAATATCCATATTAGTCATATATATTATAAATATGATTTATAATATATAAGAGAGAGCTATTTGTAATTTACATTTGTTAATTAAATGTCAATGTGAATTGGATTCACATTGGACATTAAATTGAAAATGTAATTTACATTTTATTTTGGGTTGTGAATGTGATTCACAAGTTTCCAATGGCATGATTGCAATATAAATTGGATTTATTTTTTTGTGAAATAATTTGCAACAAAAGTTGTTGGAAATATTGGAGAGAATCATGAGATAATGCAATCTCATGTAATAGGGAAAGGAGGCTCCCTTCCTAATTAAGAGAGAGGACTACCACCAAGTCCTTATAGGCCTTATGGCCGTCCACCCCCCTTTATGGAAGGAGGCTTGCCTCCTTCCTATTTCTCCAATAAAGATTGATTTGATAGAAATCAAATTATATTTATTATATATTTGATTTTTATTAAATTAATTGTTGTTGTATTTTTACCAACATAATTTTAGCCATTGAAAGAAACACAATCAATGAGGGCCATTGGATTTGTGTTGTCCCATGGATTGAGATCCATGGATCCCAAAATGCTATAAAAGGAGAGGCACCCCTTTGCTCTTCTTGACACAACAAGAGACAACAAGTCTCTCTCTCTCTCTCTCTCTCTCTTCACACGCCTACTCTCTCTCTCTCCCTCTCATGTGGCCATCCACCATGGATGCCCTAGAGAGGTTCTCCATCGCCGCGGCATCGTCGTCATGCTGCCCGATGGTTTGCTCGTTGATCTCCATCACCTTCGGTGTGCCTCGCTCGTGAAGAAGATGTCGGATCTCGTGTGTCAAGATCAGGAGATCCGCCGCTTGGATCATCAATATGGATTGCGAGAAGCACGCGGTTCATCCCCGCGCTCGCGAGCGTCTCCTACGTGGATCGGACTTAAGACATGAGGTCTCTTCGTTTAGAGACTTGATCGCAACCACGCTTCAAGAGGTAACCCTATTACTTGTTTGTGGTTTAGACGAAACGATCCGAGAAGTGTTCTTGGATCATGTGGTTTCGTCACATGAAAATTTTAATTTCCGCTGCATAGAACAACTAGTACGACTAGTCGTTCTTCGCCGTATCCGATAGGACGATCACGCTTACGTGATGCGCTTGAGGATCTAACCATATCCTTCAAGGTACTTATTTTAAAAATGCAAAAACGCCTTTGTACCATCATGGATCCGATCTACCTTTATTCCTAGTATAACTAGTGAGGTGCTACATCATACCATAGACAAAGTGTTATGATGGGAGTCTCTGTGGACTATGTACACATTTGCTAGGATCCACATACAACAGAATGGGTGTCTGCTTTCAGAGTATATTCCACAATACAGGGCCTTTAAGAGGCTTCATTCCTATTATCATGGTTATGTGTGTTTCTCTCTCAGATCTATGTTCAAACATAAACCAAAATTAGACATTTTTAGCTATAGTCAGGTGTTCGGAAACTCTCCTAAATTGGTTGTACCCAACTAACGTGCATGGTTTTAGCTATAGGGTCTTTTTCATCCGTCTTGCTGATGCAGTTCCAAAGACATTATTTGTTTGAGTGTGAGCCGGAAATCTCTTTATGAAGCACAACAAGAAGATTTGGACAGAGAATTTATGGTGGATGCTTAGTGTTGCACCACCAACATATTAGATGTATAAGCTGCAACAGAATGTGCACTTTGCTCGATGAAATGAAGGAAAAATGAGAGGGGGCACATTGCTCGATGAAGAAACAAATTGAAATGGGGTCTGCCATGCTAGATTCCGCCATCAACCCTGCATGATGGAACTTGTGCATTGGACTTCCTAGTAAATATTCATGACTATGTTTTTTGTATGAAGAAATCATTGTTCAAGGAGCTTAAGAAAACCAAACGAATCTCATATACTTAGTCAATGCGCGAGCCTTGGTTTCAGGTATATCATATACTTAGTCAATCCTTATGAAGTGATAAAAAATAAATAACCGTATAAAGGAGGGTACCAGAGGGGCAACGTCAAATAAGTAGGTGAAGGCTCGCTTAATGGCAACCGGTTGGAGTGCCTGGGGTTGCGGTGGTGGCATGAGGGCACTGGTGGGGGTAGTGTTAGAGGAACCGTGTGGGATTTTGGGGAATGCAGGGCTGGGTTTAGTGGTGGGAGGGCTGGCGACGTGGGTGGATGAGGCGGAGGACGGTAGTGGACGTGGAGGGGGAGGTGGTGGAGAGGGGGCGGCGGTTGGTGGTGGGACAACGAGGAGGTGGTGGAGATGGGGAGGAGGCGTCAGTCGCTGTGAAGGAGGAGGTGGTGGAGAGGGGGCAACAACGAGGCCAGTGATGGAGATGGTGAGGAGTCTACGGTGGCTGGGAGAGAGGAGGTGGTGTAGAGGGGGTGGTGATGAGGAGATAATGGAGATGGAGAGGCCGATGGTGGCTGGGAAGGAGGAGGTGGTGGAGAGGGGGCGACGGTGAGGAGGTAGTGGAGACGGGGAGGAGGCGACGGTGGTTGTGAAGGAGGAGGTGATGGAGATGGCGACAACAAGGAAATTATGGAGATGGGGAGGAGGAGGCGGTGGCTGGGAGGGAGGAGGTGGTGTAGACGGGGTGGTGGCGAGGAGGTGATGCAGATGGGGACGCCGACGGTGACTGGGAAGGAGGAGATGGTGGAGAGGGGGCGGCGGTGAGGAGGTGATGGAGATGGGAGGAGCCTGTGATGGGGTTGAGAGCGGGAGGTGGGAGGGGGTTTGGGTGGGATGACCAAAAGTTAGGGTTTAGAATGGCGAGGCCCCGCGTAGGGTTTCCCAAATTTTCCCACTACATTGCCACCACATTTTGGTCGTAAATTCATCGCAAAAAGTAGCGACTACGATGTGGCGGTCGAGTAGTCGTAAAGGAGTCGCAGTACGACGTGCGACTACATACCCACTGAGTGTAGTCGCAAGCCCTTAGTCGCAAAAATTGCATTTTCTTATAGTGAGATAGTCATCCACATGGGATCTGATGCTACTACTACAGTAGTCGTCGTCTAGACATGCATACTCATTATCTAGTAGGAGAGACATTGTATTTAAAGAATGTTTTACGTTCTAGATGTTTGAAGGAACCTTATATCTATATCTCAGTTAGTTAGAATAGGATATTCATTCCATTTCTGTAAGAAGCTTATCATAAATTGTTATAGAAAAACATATCACAGATGGTATTCTAACTTCTAGCAGACTCTATGAATTGTGCATTTATGAATCTATCATGAATGTAATACCCAATAACAAATGGCTAAGAGAATCAGAGAGGATGGAAATCATTCTAATATTATTTGATATCCAAGGCTTGGTCATTTATATGTTGACTGGATCAATAGATAGATGAAGGACAAATTGTTAGATTTTCTACGGTTCAAACTTTACCTACATGTGGAGATTGCATTAGAGGTAAATTACCACAACACCCTTTCGTAACAAGGTTATATCATGCGAGGGTATTCTTGACCTAATACAAACTGATGTATGTGGTCCCTTCAGTATTGCAAATCGTAAAGGATATCTATCTTATTTGACATTTATTGATGACCATTCTTGATATGCATTTATCTTCTATTATGTCATAAATATGAAACCCTTAAAACGTTCAAAGAGTTCATTACTTTGGTTGAGAACGAAACCGATAGTAAGATCAAACAGATTCGATTTGACCGAGGTGGTGAGTACCTCTTAGATAAATTTAAGGAATACCTCAAAGAGATGGAAGTTATATCCAATCTCACCCCTCCTGAAACTCCCCAACAAAATGGTGTTGCTGAAAGACACAATAGGACCATCATAGTCATGGTTATTTAAGTGATGAGTAAAGCACAATTAGCTCTTAGTTTCTCCGGATATGATGCAGTAGAGACTGCAATATATATAATAAACATGATTCCTAGCAAATATGTACCCAACACCTCTCAAGAGCTTTGGTTTGGAACCAATCTTAGTTTTTGACACATGAGGATTTGGGTTTGCTTGATCCATGCGACGAACGTGGATGCAAGTTGATGAATACCCATGCATGCACCTTTATTCCATTATGTCGTCTTTAAATCCCTAGATGAATACATGTAAATACATCTAACATGTACAAATTAACATAATGACTACCATTTGTAAAAGTTCATAAATACCTATATTTAAATAAAAATAAATGAATAAAGAATAGAAAAATAATGGAAGTATTGTAAGTGCTGGTTGTCCCTAAACCCTGAGACTAAGTCAATATCGACTTGATCGACAAGGAATATGGGGAGATAAGGGTCAATTAGTTGTACAAACACATACACATAAACCCTAACACAATAAATAAAAATTTCTACCCTATTTTATTTATCTTTGTACACATCTTAAATAATAAAATCTTTAACGTGAAACTTATACATAAAACTACATAGAGAATATAAAAATAATTGCACATAAAAATAATACAGAGTGTCCCATAACAGAAAGCCACAAACAAATCTTCACATACCAATAAATCCTTCATATAGTCTCAAAATCTACCAAACTCACATTATTGGTCATAAAATTAAATTATATATTTAAAAAAAGTGGTTTCGTTGAAAATGATGCTGAGATGTGAAAACATGCTTTTTGGGTCCCTATTATACTATATACATGATTATCTTAGTCATTTTATTCATTCTTTATCTTTTTACGTATCTTATAATTTTAAATACTTGTAAATATCATTTGAAATGTATTAAAAAAATAAACTTAAAATGAAACAATTAAATTCACATTAAGATAAATTAAGTATTAAAATATATATGCAAGCTATACATATTATATACATACCTTTATTTAATTAAGAATGTAAATAAAGTCATAAAAATAAAGGGAAAAATATCAAAATATATATTTAATTAGGACATAAATGTGTAAAATATGTAATATAATAATAAAATCAAAAATACAAAATAAAACTTAAATACCTCAAATCGGAATATACCTATAAGTATACTTGGAAAAAATAACATCTAATAAATAAGATTTTAAAAATAAATGAAAATCATTTAAAAAGATTAAATAAAATAATAAACATTCTTACATTTTAACTTTTATTAATTAATTCATTTTCTATTTTATTTCCATTTATTCATTCTTTCTCTTTGTTTTGTGTTCATTTGATTGTACGTAAACCAATGAGGGCCTTTTGTCTGTAGACTTCCTGTCAACATCTCCTCTGCCTCCTCTGACTTGTCAGACCATCTCGAGATGCATAGTGCTCCCTTTTTATCGTGCAATCTAATGACCAAAAAGCCTTGAGCTCTGAATGAAAATTGTTGATGGGATCTCCATGTTTCACATCCTAAAATCAGATCCCATAGATCAACATCGATCTAGGCAAGATCCTCATTGCAAGATGTCCTCTCGCCTCTACTATAAGTTACTATCTAAGATTTATTTTCAATTTTAATACCTCATTGCATATTGTAAGCCCTAGGATTGAGTCTCTAGACCTTCTATCTCATGACGGGAGAAGAATCTCGTTGATCTGAGGCATGGAGAAGGTGTGTCCAAGGTAATTCACCATCTCCGATGAAGATCCGTCATGAGTTTCATCCCCCCTATTATTCGGCAGGTGAGACCCTATATTAGGACCATTTACCTATGCATTTTAATTTCTACCATAGACACACCTTTTATTTATGTTGATTCCATTTTAAAATAAACCCCCCCAAAAAAAATTCATAGCCTGGAGCTCTTGAGATCTAGGTATTCATTCTTGATCAAACTCTACCGTTCCCACTAACTCATCAACTCACTTCGTATCTCTTCATGTTCTTGACTTACCAACCACTCTTTATTCCCTGATACCACACAAATCATGTCCCTCAGACCTCCTCATTCATCATCGTTAGAGATCGTTCCATCACACCTCATCTACCACCCATTTTCTCTAATAAGTGGTCGATGTGTCGTCCCTTCGACCAGTAATTCTTTTGTCATATGTCCCAAAACCTGAGAACCATATCTGATGGAATTTCATCTCAACCATTAGCCTCCAAGTTGCTGAACCGCCACGCCTCTTCTTTGTGAGGTTTAGATCTTCTTGAGGTTGCCGATAATTGTGGACACCTTCTTGGATGCTTAGGAACGTTTCTGAAGCATGAATTCTGGATAGAGTGACGAGAATCGACCAATCGAAGTAGAGAAGACTCGACGTTCTTCCCTCTTATTCGTGAGTGGCAGTAGCTGTCAGATGTGGAGAATGACCAAGTTTTGATCCCAACCATTCGATGAAGTTCATCGGGAGCCGTCTGATGGCATCTGAGATCTGATCGATACCCTTTACTGTTGAAGGTGTATAAATGCACGTAGACCACGGGATTGACTTAATTGAAGCATCTGTCGCCGTTCATCTCTATGTAATTGAGGGTAAAATTTCACCCAGGCCTCTCTGCTTTTATTTATTTTGTTTTAATATTTGAAATTTGAAATGACTCGTAATATTATTTAGAATATTTGCATCCAACCTCTTAGGAGGCCCTTGGGTATTTTGTAAGGAGCCCTCATGGGTTCCCTTATTTTGTTGTGGTACCTCAAATTATAGATTAAGTGTACTACTTTTGAGACATTTGCACATTTCTTCCTATACATCTTTTTAATTGCAAAATACCATACCATGTTTATTTAATGTGATAAATTTGAGTTATTTGCAAGATTGGACCTAAGCTTTGTTAATTGTTACGAAATGATGTTTCACTTCCTGGAAATTGCACTTAGTTCATTTAACTCCTAAATTAAAAATTTTTGTGTATTTTAAGTGTTTTAAATAAATTTTTTGTTTAACAATCATAGGAAAATTACCTTAATTGACTAGGACATTCTTTTATCACATTTATTTTACTTGGAATAATTTGAGTTATTTTCCTATTTAGAGAAATCGATAAACATTGCATATTTCATTATTTTGACTTAGAAAAAATATAAAAATGTCAAAATTGCTCCAAAATTACCAAAAAATATAATATCTAAAATTTAAAGTTCAAACACATCTAAAAATAACAAAAAATATAAACTAGAACCCTTAAAATTGCAAAACACTGGAAATCTTATAAAATCATAAAAAGTCCTCAAAATAAAAAAATAGTGCTTTCACTTTGTGAATTTTTTTTATGTTACATATTTTGAAAGAAAATTGATCTTGGGCCCTATCTGATTTGGCATATATTTGTTAGACCCATTTCAATTCTCCAATTTTTTGATTTGCACTTTGTATTTTTTCTAATATTTAAAATTCATAAAAATTATAAAAAATATTCCACAATAATCACCAAAAAAGAGAAAAATATAGAAATAACAAAATATTTATTTGAAACATTTTTACTTTATTTGTTATTTTTAACTTTTTTAAAAAGCCAAGTTGTCTTTATTTACCTCATATATGTATATATCCTTATGATATATATTTTAAATTACAAGTATATTATTTGTGTTATTAAAATTAATATAAATAAAAATACATTTGTAAAATTAAATTTACAAAAAAATAATTAAAAACCATCAAAAACATTTTAAAAATCACTGAAATCTCCAAAGTACATTATTTATTTTTTGTCATTATTCCCCATGCTCTCAGTGGTTTAACATTCTACACACTTGTCTTACACATTGATCGAGTATTGATTGTCGTGAGAGCTAATGAAACAATGATTGTCGGTCGACTTGTCGGACACCGAATGCCCTCTAAGACCGTATCATAGATACCTCTCCTCTTAGCGACTTACCAAATGGTGTTGTTGCTGGGGAGAAATGGTTGAGTAGAGTCGATTAGTCTGCTTAGTGTTTGTTTTATTATTTGCTTTATTTACAATACCTGCTTTACTCTCTTTTATTCTATTCTCCATATACTCTGTTATGGGCATAGTTCTTGTTTGAATTTATTGCGGAGACTTCTTATCGAGGGAGAGTTTCCTAAGAAGCTCAAGGCACCCAAGAGACATAGAGGTTGGTGGTTCTCCACTCGCTAACAAGATAGAGCAATCGAAGAGGAAAAGGAATTTGGTGGAGCAGATTAGTATAGAATTAGTTTAATTTTTTTGAGAGAGTAATTTATTGATTAATTTGTATAAATACAAGTCAAGCACACTCAAACTCTCCAAGCTATTTTATGAATTGTTTGTTCACTTGGAGTCCCATGCAGTTTTTATAGTTTTCTTTATATTATAATTTTATTCCTCCCTATTCAGAAGATGACAAAGAATTTGTTAGAGCATATTAGCTTATACTTAGTTTAAATTTTTTGAGAGAGTGATTTATTGCATAATTTGTAATAATACAAGTCAAGCACACTCAAACTCTTTAGGCTTATTTTACGTACTGTTTGTTCACATGGGGTCCCACATGGTTTTTATGATTTTCTTCATATTATACTTTTATTCCTCCCTATTTCTCATCTTATTTTCATTTATTTTATGTTTTTGATATTTTCGTCTTATTTCCCTTTCACATTTTCGTTGATTGAGCCCTTAGATTAGATCAGTGTGTGTTCAGTTAATTAGGTCCAAATCCCTAAATATCATTCATGTGCCTATAGTTTGACGCTTGTACTAAGTCAAATTGAACAAATTATGTACGATAATAGAAGCTCATATCTTAGGGTCATTTCTTCGTTGCATTTATTTAGTATTAATTTCAATTCTATTGTGCATCTCGGATGGAGAAAGTAGGGAAGCAAGGTGAACATTATTTTTTCCTCCCATTACTTTTCTGCCCTCTCGCTTTGATTTTCAGCACATATGCCATGCAAAGAATCGATAAACCGGCAGGTCTCTATATAAAAATTCGAAAAAATGCACCCAAAACAAAATTGATTAATTGAACACTCATTGTATTTTGGTCAAGTTTTTTTCTTAAAAAAACTTGACCAGAATAAAATCGATCAATTGAGCCCTCATTTTTTTTGTCTGAGCAATACACTCATTGTTTTCAGGTACTCTCCAGAATGAGTGAGGCATGTTTAAGGAAACGATCCCAAATCCTAGCATAAGTACTTCCTTTGTTTTTTACCTGATTCACGAAGTATTGATGCTTCTATCGTATTTGGGCGAGTAGGGTTTGTCTGCTTGTAGACCTAGTCCAAAGTTTTGAGCATATGGCATCCCTTCATGGTTGTGTCTGTCAAGACCTTGCCTTCTTACATACTCAATTTTGTAGTAGTTTTTTCCCATCATCTTCCTCATCTATTCTTTGGATGAGTAGTGGATCCAAACCCAAGAGAAAGGACCTTAAAAAAATACAAGCTACTGGTTACAAAGGAATTGGGAAGTACGATAATAATGCTTTGTAGTACTCATTCGCCTCTAGAGAAAGCCGCTCAGGACTAAATTTGAAAAGATTACTCGAAACCCAATAAAATTGATAACATAATTAATAAACTCTCACGACTCATTGTGTTGAGTAGGTCAACCCACCCTTATATTGAGGTTTGCTCAATTTATTATGTTTTGATCAATGTCAAAAACATCACACTTGTGCCTTTTATTTACACTTCTTTTCACACTTCTCTTCTTTTGGCTTGGTTAGAGTCTTTCATTTGTGTCTGTTTTTCACTTCTTCTTCATTTCCTGCTCCAATTCCACATCATCTCACTCACTTTTGCTTCAACGATGTTGTATTTGAGATGTCTTTATTCGAAGTCTGCAACCACCCACATCGAGTCTCCCATGCCGATGTCTCCAATACGAGGCGATTAGTGTGAGCCCGATTCGGATCATGCAAACCACTCCCAAGAATCCCCACATACTTCTCTAATAAACTAGGATCTCTCTTCTCCCGAATATGCTCCATTTTTTTATGAAGATTGATTTCATTACATATGCATCTCCATCCTTAATAAATTTCAAAATTGACCCTGGTTCTGAACTTTTTGCCGCATATGGCACCTATTTTAGGACTCATCAGGGTAATTTTCCCACTGTGGTTATTGACCCTGATATGGAGATCAGTTCGTCAAAATGTGAATCTGATATGGCACCAAAGGGAAAAGGGCAGCAAGTAGATCATAATGAGGTCAACAACCAACTTCTTGCTTCAATTCGGGAAATTCAACAATAGTATACACACGAGGCTTTAGCTTAGGTTGCCTTCCAATAGATGCTGAATGACATGAGGAGGGACCAAGGAAATAGAGGAGGTAAAGATCAACATGGTGGTGAAGATAGATAGATAGGAGGAAACCCTAGAGGTAATGATAGAGTGAGAGAGCAACCAACGCCTATTCTGTAAGAGACCGACAATCCTAGAGTCGAGCAGATCACGGAGTGGATCCATATTCCAATGATCCACAGTCATTTTGAACTCAGGACACAACTACTCTCACTTATTCCCATTTTCCAACATAATACAAATGAAGAACCCTACATCCACCTTTAACAATTCAACTATATTTGTAGCAACATGCACTATCCCAACATCCCATTGGAGGTATTCAAGATGACATATTTGTCACTCAGCCTGCAAGATAAGGCACTCTACTGGATAAATCATCTTGGGATTTGGTTCAATATAGTATATAATACTCATTTCCAGACATACAACCTGATCCTCGCTGGATAAGGGATTTAGTTCTCCTCCTCATCTCAACGCCGGACAACCTCCACTCACTCCCATTTTCACTCATTTTGACTCACAAGGCTGTCGGAGCATTCCTTTTTCTTTGATGGACCTTACCTTGCAGGTATCCGATGTGAAAGACACTTGGGGGTCAAATTTTGTTCAGATCAAGGTTCCTAGAGATGTGTTTCCTCCTCGACTACCTAAGCTCAATCTTGTGACTCTCGGTCCCAATTGAGACTCCATTAGCAAGCCACGTCTAGTAGGAGTATTTTTCACATCATCGCAAAGCCAAAGACCGCTGGAGTCGTACAGGGGAGATGATTGAAGTTCACATGAACATGTGTTTTTCCCTATTCTTCCTCCTTTCCTTTCCATCGTTGGATCGACGAGGAACTCCAGATCAAGCAGCCATTGTTGGATCGTTCGCCCATCAACCATCAGATCATCAACTGAGATGTAATCTTAGCCACCCATCGGTAAAGAGGTATCTATCGTCCATAGTGTGTCATGTATTAAGTGAAGAGCCACAAGCCGTTGGATTGTGTCATAGGGGGTAATTTTCTTACTCACCCCTACATATTGAATTTTATTTTTAGTCCTTTAAATATAGTATGCAGCATAAAAAACTTTTGATTATTTTCAAGAAAACCCCTGTCTTAGTTTTTCTGTAGTGAAGTCCTTCGCCACGTCACTTCACGTGCCCATACACGTGAGGTGGTGGGCTTTTGTAAGGTCCCCCCTGTGTTTGTGTGTTATTGTTTAGTATAGAAACTCTATATTATAGTTCAAAAATTTTTGGGTTAATTTCATGTATTCCCTACCGTGTTACCATCGTGGAGTGATTTAAATATTTGCAAGAAATTTACACAGAGACCTACACTTGGAGATTTGCTCTAGATTGCTTGTTTGTTATTTTATATGCAAATTAGTCCCAACCAGTCTTGTGTTTTTAATTTATTTAATCTTTGCATTAAAAATGTCATTTGCATTTAAATTTGTTTGATTTTTAAAGTAAGTGCCTATTATTATATTTCCTAAAATATATTTTTCATATGACATTTAATATAAAAATAAAAAATACTGCACTTTTTCTCTATTTTCATTGGAAATACATAAATATTTGAAAATGTTTAAAAAAATCTAAAAAATATGGGGTTATTATTATTGTATTTTGCACCTAAAAAAATAACTGAAAATATTAAAAAGGAAAAAAAATAAAAAATGCAAATCCTTTCTATCCCTATGAAAATTACGAAGAAATCTTTCAAAAATTCAAAAATTGTATTTTCAATTTATGAATTTTGTTTACTATATTTACTATATATTAAAATTAGTTTTGGAAAATTATGAGTTTCCAAGCTACTTCTGAAATCCAAAATAATTTAGCCTATTAATATAAGTCATTATTTTGAACTTTTCCCCATTAAAAATACAAAAAATTAGAAAAAATTGAGTGGAAAATATCAAAAATAGAGAAAATTATAAAAGAACTAAAACATTTTATTTTATGATTTTGAAGTATTTATAGCTATTTTATAAATATAAAATGCCACATTTAAAATTATAACTATATTTACTTATATTATTACTATAATTATGAAAATCCCAAAATCATTTTTGTTACCTGAAAAAATAGAAGGATTGTACGTTTGAGTATTTTTCACATTTTGTCTTCATTTTTGTATATTTATTATCTTTGATATCTACATTATCTACATATATTCTATAAACTTATATTATAGATAATTTTAAAAAAATAAATTGGAAAATATTTAAAAAATAAAAATAAAAATATAAAATATAAAAATTTAAAAAATAATATATCATAAAAAATAATTAAAAACCATTAAAAATAAAAACTCTTCACAAAAACACCAAAGCAAATTTCCAACTTTTTGCCATTTATTGTTGTCTTTTGCTCTTGCTCCTCGTGTTCGACATTCTACACTACTGACCCTATACACATATTTTGTGGAGTTATAACAAAATTTAACTGCATATTTTATTTTGCTTTGCTATATCTATTTATGGGTTAATCATGGAATAGTCTTAATTTTATGAGTGGTCACTTCAGCGACATTGTATTCTCGTATTATGAGCATATTTTTGACCGTTGTCGAATCTGACTCTTCAAATAATGCCATTGTCTGGGAGCAATGTGTAGGATAGATTTTTGGGTGTATTTTCCCGTAATTATTTTTCTTGATTTGTTTCCTTTTTTATTTGATATATTTATTTTCCTTGCGAGGGACCTCTAGGCGACGATAAACGCTTAGGTGGTTGAAGCACCCGAGTCACGAGAACTTGATCGTTCTATTCGTTGATAAAGAGGAGAGCGCAGGAGAAGGAGAGAGATTTAACATTTTTTCTTTTTATTTTTGAGAGAGAGTGACTTTTATTTTGCATTATTATTTGTAATAATACATGTGAATTTGGACTTGAAAACTTAGGCCAAATTTACTAGTGTTTGTTCACTTGGGGCTCAATGGATTTTGTTGAGTTTTCATCACCTTTATTTCTTTATTTTTGACATTTGTGTTTTTTGCCTTAATTTTATTTGTTTTGTGGAATGATCCCTTAGCATTTTAATATTGCTTGCTCAAAAATCAAGGAAAATCCCCTAATATATTGCATGTATCAAATAGCTTCTACATTTGGGCTTTGGCCAAAAGTGAATTGTTGAATACTTAGAGTTGAAACTGTGTGCCGAGATATGTGTCCATACAACTCTTGCATGACCCACTGTGGTGGGCTTGGTGGATCCTCCATGATCGAACCCTTAGGTTTCTCTTATAGTATTTAGCATTTAGTTTTTTACACTAATAGAAACTCATTCTTAGGATGATTTCCTTTTTGCATATCGAGCATAAAGATTAGTTTTAAAAAATTCCTACCATGCAACCTACAGGGAGAGCGCTGGGAAGCACTGTAGGTCTTCTAACTAAGCATTCATCATTAGGCACTAAAGTGAGATTTCCATTTTAGTGTCGCCTGGCATTTCTTTACGATTCTCTCCCTCTGATTTTGAGCACTTATTGCAAAAAGAATATCCAAAAAATCCTTAGGAAATTTGAGATTGAAAATTCCCAAAATAAAGCGAAAACCAAAAATTAAAACAAGGGGATAGCTCATTGAACTTTGACCTAATTAAAAGTCATAATGAACATCATTGTTCAAGCCTAAAAAATCCCTTATTGAATTCAGTTACACTCCATACTGAGGAGGCACGTCCCTTAAGGAATATCGGCAAAAATCTGATCGGTGGCTATCTCAACTACCACTTGAGACTTGTGAAGTATTGGTGCTACTGTGTATGTGATCAAGAAGGGCCATGATGACAATGTTGCTCCCACCTTGTATGGAGCATCCAACTTGGTCTTAAGTACTGAGCCTAGGCCATGACCTCATGGGTGTGTCTGTCTCAATGATTTGCATCCAAGTACCTTGCTTGCAAGGGAAGTAGTGGTTTCTCCTATCTACTTCCTCTCTCTCTTTTCTTTGAATGAGTATCCACCTAGTACCTACATTGAGGACCATGAAAAGTGAAAATCAAAGGATACAAAGGAGGTTGGAACAAGTACATGGGATACTTTCTTGGCAGTACATGATCTCCTCAAGGTCTGTCCATTAAGGTCTCGTAACAATTGTTGCCTAATTCATAGCTATAAAACTGAAAAGGTAAAAATAGTCGTACTCTTACGGCTTCACACTAAGTCATGTTGGTGAATCCATTTTTTCTGGTGTTTGATTTCTTAGATTAGGTCCAAAGATCAAAGTCTTGTGTTTTTACGCAATTTTGCCATATTTTCTCTTTTGCATACTCCCTTTTGACCTTTGCTCATTGTGGGCCTTCTACGGTTTTACTCTTCTTTTATTTCTTGTTCACCACTATATCGTTCTTCCTTCATCGATCTTCTTTCGTTGTTCGTGATGTCGATCCTTGGATGGCTTCATTGGGACTCTGTTGACAACTACATAGATTTCTTGGGTTCAACATCTGCCAGAACAAGGGGTGATCTCCAAGAAGACATGATGAACCCTGTAGACTTTCCTTGAACACCCCTATTTTCACTTGCTTTGGGAATCGAGAAGACTCTTGTCTCGATTTCCTTCTCTCTACTTCCTTTCTTTCGCCAATAAATCCCTTGTTCGAGATAGACTCTCATCTCAAACTTGCTCCATCATTTCTGAAGATTGATCTGCTTCTATTTCCAAATGCAGGTCTACAACCCGATCAGGAGCTTGAGCATGATTCCACTATTGAGATGGTTCCCCAAGGCAGAGGAACATGACCACAGCTTCCAAGCAGCGAGAAGAATCAGGAGCAGGGCATGAGTCAAAATGAGGTGAATAGTCAGTTACAAGTTTCCATTCAGGCAATCAACCAACAGTTGGCTGACCACGTACTTTCCCTGGTCGCTTTCCAAGAGATGATGAAAGATCTGAGGAGGAAATCCGAAGAGAGAGGAGAAAATCCTGTAGGGGTTGGTGATGGTATTCCAGATGATAAATATTATGGGTCTGTAGATGGATACCGCAGAGGCGAGGGAGAAGAAAGGAGGGGCTGACCCAATCCCACTATGAAACAAACATACAATCTTGGGGCTGGTCACATCACCGAGAAGATCCAGATTCTACATATCCATGGACATTTCATCTAAAACGTCAGCTCATTTTTAGCTCCATATCTTCCACAGGAACCTGACCGAGGAACCCTACATCCATATACTGTAAAGCCTTGAAATTGGCATATCGGATCCCTATATAATAAGATCCGGCTCGTCAAGAGAAAACCAACGAAATTTGTTTCGTGTGAATCGGACATCGTTTTGAATTGTTATGACTTTCAGAAGAAAGAAAAGGAAGGAAGGCTAAGACGTCATTAACCCATAATGATTGTCATTAAGACTAATTAAATATGATTAAAGAAACTAATGACAGATTGAAAACTGCTAATGATCATTAGCAAACACTAATCAATAGTTAGAAAAAGATAAGCGTAAGTCGTGAATGTTAAATAGCGATTGGTGAAAGTTAATCATGATTAGTGTTAATTAAGCTTCATTAGCGAATATAGAATCCTCTAGAATGTTCTAACTTAAGTCTCAAATTTGGGATAAGTTTTGGCTAAAACCATGGGCCAAAACCATGGGCCGCTAAACCGTGGTTAAGGTCTAAATCATGATTTTCAAACCATGGTTAGTGGTTTTTGGGAGACTATAAATAGACCCCCCTACCCATTCATTATCTACAATTTCCACTACCACCACCACCCCAAGGGCTAGGGTCGAGAGGTCGGGAGGAGGACTGGGAGACAAGGAAGGAGCGCTAGCGAAGCGCTGCCGGGAGAACGAGGAGGAGAAAGGTATGATCCTCTCTTAGTTGGTCCGTAAGATAGGTTTTCAATTCGTCCTTTTGTTCTTCCAAGTTTTGTTTAATTCATCTTTTTTTCCGATTCGTTTTCCTGTTGTGGTTCGAGGAGAAATCTGTGTAACACCCTACTTAGGTGCGGGTGGCTATGCACGTCAGTGACCCTGTGATTCGTCGCACGTTCACTCATCTAAGACGCATGGTTTCTACCGATTCTCCATCGTTTATGTTTCTATTCTTTCTATTATGCTTTTATAACTATTTTGATGGAGAAATCTATGTTATACTCTACGTAGGTGCGGGCGACTATGCACGTCAGTGACCCTGTGATTCGTCACACGTTCACTCACCTAAGATGCGTGGTGTCTACCGATTCTTCATCTCTTGTGTTTGAGTATATCCTTTCAGTTTCGTTGTTATTTTCCTTTCGATTGATTTTATAGAGGAAACTCTTTTCGTTTTTATTTTGAAATATGTCCCGTTATAAGGGGAAACTCTGCCGAAATATTTCGAGAAATATATCCTGATATAAGGGGAAACTCTGACGAAATTTTCTGAGAAATAAGTCCTGATATAAGGGGAAACTCTGTCGAAATTTTAAGAGAAAATATGTTATTGGCTTTCTTCGTGTTCTTTGTGTTCTTCGCGTTCTTCACGTTCTTCGTTCATTCTTCGCGTTCTTGAAACGTTCTTATCATTTTGATATGAAAATGAATATCGATCTTTTCAAGAGCCTTAAAATAACCTTTCTAAAAATGAAACACGATAAAGCCTTGCATACACGAGAGAGAGCTCAATTAGGTAACGAAATCCTTCATTTTGTTGTTGGGTTTTCAAACGAGATTATCGAAGTTCTTGATTTTATGTTCTGTGCTATAAAGAACCCTAATTTTGTCTGTTTTTGAAAAAGTCTGAACAGTTGCTTTGTGATTCCCACTAAAATAAGGTTTAAGCATCAAATCGATGTGGTGGATTTGAAAGTTAGGGTTTGGGAGTTAAAATAGGCATAAATACGAGTATATATATATGCATATGAATAATATACATGTGAGTTTATACTATGTATCGCTGATTATGCATATCGAAGACTTAACGAAAGAATTACATCATGAGAATTGATGTTGCTTGAGTTGGAACCTGAAAACGATCGTGTGTCACGTTAAGGATGACTGGGAGTAGAACTACATGTCGGGCATGCAACCTGTAGGTTTGTCGAAAGGAACCCGTATTGTCGTTTGCCTACCTAGATAGTACACGGTTGCCCTGTTATGTTAAGTGCGCATGAAATAAATGTTTTGCAACGCGTGGTACTGGGAGCCAATATCGTCGGGTTGAACGATGGAAGATGTGGTCATGCCATGTGGAGGCACGGGTGGTTCAATAGCGGCTGGGTCACGATAATATGTACTTAAAGCCGCTAGGTTATATGATTAAATGTTAGCCTGAGGTTTTAAGCAACTGAGTCCTCGAGGACGGTGTGCTCATTTTTTTCCAGGTCGAGGGTTTGAGACCCAGTTCAAAAAAAGAAAAGAAAAATTGTCAGGGTAGTATTGGAGGATTGGTTGAGGCAACGTGCGACGGATAAGCTTACCAAGATCAACGCAATCTCCAATCCCGAAGTATCCACAGCTTCAGAGTCCTTATAGTGGTGAGGTAATTCCCCTGGACTAATCCCTGATGTGGAATAGAAAGGAATAGGACTTAAATTAACAAGAAGGAATGAAACCTTTTGTGATAACAAGTTTTGCAAAATTAACTAATTTGTTTGCTTTTTCTCTTCTTCGTTACTTAGCATTCGCTAATTTTTATCGTATGATTTATGGAAAACCCAACAGGTGTCAGTGAGACATCGCAAGGACTTTAAAAATTCATCCGGCTTACATACTAGACATCCAGCCAGCCACAGTAGCTTTACTTTTTATGGTAGTTAGTAATCTTTTGTATAGTTTCCTTTCAAGCTGATGTACATGTAAATGGTTATAGTTGGACAGTGTATCATCTGATCTTTATTTTATGAATGGAAAAGTGTTGAAATACTTTCTTCTGAGTATTTTTATTTGCAGTCTGTTTCTGAATGTTAGTTGTGATTACTGAATAAATTATTGCTGAGTAACCAGATCCGGATATGGGAGGATCCGACGGTCCGAGAATCGGGGTCGCGACAGATTGATATTAGAACTTGGTTACTCTAGTAATTTATTTAGTAATTGACAACTATGAGCAGTATTCAAAAACTAAGGTTGTATTAAGATCCTTTGATCTTAATAACTGACTCTAGTACCATTCACAAGTCATTATCCCTTATGTACATCATGATAATAGAATCTGACCTTTGACCTTGACTTATCCTAGGACATGGCAAACCAAGACGTGTCTAGACAATTAGTGGCTATGATGACAATGCTCCAAGACATGGGGTAAAGGCAGCAAGCATTGGAGGAGAGGCTCAATGCACAAGCTGAGAGACCAGAGGCATCTAAGCCTGCAGATGCTAGGATTGAAGGTTCTATCCATCTTTCTGAGGAAGAATCTTGTTATCATCCTTCAATTGAGTCTGCTACTACCCCAGCGGAAGGAGAAATGGAGAAGGCCCTTCTTAGACACCAAACATTACTAGATAATTACCGAAAGGGAAAAATTCCTCGATTCAAAGGTCTAGAGATACATGCCGATGCTGAATTATGGCTCGATGATGTTACTAGGATGTTGAGGATAGTCCACGCACCAGTGGACACCTGGATGCACATTGCTGATTACTCTCTAGCAGAGTACGCACGACAATGGTGGATAGCAATTTCCAAGAAACTAGAAGATTATGTTCCATGGGATATCTTTGAAGAGAGGTTCCAAGCTCTCTTCTGTCCATCTCATTAGGAATAATTAAAGAGGAGAAAGTTGGCTTCTCTGAACCAGGATTCTAAGACCGTACGAGATTATCATATCCACTTTACGGAGCTACTACGTTACTCCCCAGCTTTAGAAGCTTCACCATAAGAGTGTCTTACCAAATTTGTTAGTGGTCTTCAGGGAGATTTGAGATAGAAGCTTGCTAGTTTTAGAGACACCACTATAGATGAAGCCATGGACATCGCCTCTCGTATTGAGATGGAGAGGGATGAAAATTGTCAAAGAAGAAGTTTTCACTTTATTGGTGGACCATCCAAATGTAAGGCGAATTATAACCGAAGAGACAATCGTTATCATCCAGTCGGTTTCAATATAAGCTCAGCACAGACCTTGGGCCAGGAATTATAAGGAAGAGGGGGTTTCTCTAGACCTCCACTATACCCTCGTAACTCAGCACCAGGAACTAGTACCTCTATGGTCTTCAGCTCAGACAGGAACACGTGCATGTTATCACTGTCATTAAGAAGGTCACATTAGGAAAAATTGTCCGCAGTTGAGAGGTTCAGGGTTTAAACCAACTCCGATTAATAGTTTAGCATCCACCCCGAGCAATGGAGCAACACGCGGAGGAAGACATGGTAGAGTTCGTGGCTCGCAAGGAGCATCTACCACACAGCAACCACCACAAAACATTGCGGGTTCTAGCTTGCCTATTCCTAATGTCCAGCTCAATGCAATCACTGAAGAACAAGCCTACAATTCGGGAACAGTCATACGAGGTACTGTTACCATTTATGGCTTTTCAGTACATGCCTTATTTGATTCAGGTGCTTCACATTCATTTATTGTTCGACGGTTAGTACCCACTTTGGGTAAGATACCAGTAGAAGTACAACAGTCCTATCTGATCAAGGGACCAGGAGGACAAGTATTTATAACCCGAAAAATCCTGGATAATTACATAGTAGTGATAGCGGGACATCGGTTACATGTTTCACTACTGCTAATAGAAATGAAGGACTTTGATCTTATCCTAGAGATGGATTGGCTAGAAAGGCATCATGCATGTCTTGACTGTTTTCAGAAGATAGTAACATTTCACCTTCCTAACTCGATAGAGTTCCAGTTCATTCAAAAGACAAGGGTGCCAAGGTTATCTAGCTTATGTAACCACTACATCAAGGTCAGACAGAATGATGGAAGATATACCTATAGTGTACGAGTTCCTGATGTATTTCCAGAGGAACTACCTAGATTACCACCTGAGAAAGAGATGGAATTTGAAATCTCTCTCATACCTGATACTCAGTCTATCTCTATCCCTCCGTATAGGATGGCACCAGCTGAGTTACGAGAGTTAAAGGTACAATTGCAAGAACTGCTAGATAAAGGATTCATTTGTCTTAGTACTTCACCATGGGGTGCACCTGTCTTATTTGTTAGGAAAAAGGATGGGTCAATGCGGCTGCGCATTGACTATAGACAACTAAATAAGAGGACAATAAAGAATAAGTATCCACTGTCAAGAATAGATGATCTCTTTGATCAGCTATAGGGTTCAACTGTGTATTCCAAGATTGATTTAAGATCTAGATACCATCAGTTGAAAATTAAAGATACATATATTCCCAAGACAGCTTTTCGAACTAGATACGGGCATTATGAATTCTTAGTTATGCCTTTTGGACTAATAAATGCCCCAGCGGCCTTCATGGATCTCATGAATAGAGTATACAAGGAGTTCTTAGATCACTTTGTAGTAGTCTTTATTGATGATGTGCTTATTTACTCCAAGGATAAGTATTTGCATGAACATCATCTTAGGCGGGCACTTGAAACTCTAAGGAAGAATAAAATGTATGCTAAATATATCAAATGTGACTTCTGGCTATCTGAAGTATCTTTCTTAGGCCATGTTATTTCTGGAGAAGGTATATCAATTGATCCTACAAAGGTTAGTGTGGTTATGAGTTGGGAACGCCCGAAGACTATCACAGAAATACGATCTTTTCTGGGTTTATCTTGATATTATAGAAGATTTGTGAAGGACTTTTCATGAATAACATTGCTAATGACTAGACTAACTCAGAAGGAGGTCCCATTTTTATGGTCTGATACATGTGAAGTTAGTTTTCAGACACTGAAAGAATGCCTAACATATGCACCAATCCCTACTCTACCCTCTGGAAGTGAAGGGTTCACAGTGTACACTGATGCATCTAAATAAGGACTTGGGGAAGTTCTTATGCAACATGGTAAGGTAGTTGCGTATGCATCATGACAGCTCAGGACACCTGAAAAGAACTACCCAACACAAGACCTTGAATTAGCTGCTGTAGTTTTTGATTTAAAGATATGGAGACATTACCTCTATGGTATTACTTTAGAAATCTTCACTTATCATAAAAGCTTGAAATATCTATTTGATCAGAAGGAACTCAATATGAGACAGAGAGATGGCTAGAGTTCTTGAAAGACTATGATTGCACTATCTCCTACCACCATGCTAAGGGGAACGTCGTAGAAGATGTCCTTAGCAGAAGAACTTATTCACCTGGGTCAGTGAGTGCTATCCACTTCTGGGGTTTACTATCAACATTAAGTGAATGGAAACCATTTGATAGTAGTGCCGATACTATAACTATTCCTCACCAATACTAACTAGGGATATGGGATAGAATAAAGAAAGGACAGGAGAATGATCCAGTCCTTAAAGACTTGAGACAACAACTTGAGAAGAATGAGATAGAGGGATTCCAGATACAAGATGAGTTATTGTATAACCATCACAGGGTTTGTGTACCAAACACACCTGAACTAAGGAAAGACATCTTACATGAAGCACACTAATCAAGATTATCTATTCATCCAGGAATTACAAAGATGTATAAGGATATTCATTCATACATTTGGTGGCCGGGAATGAAGAAAGATGTCGCTGAGTTTGTGAATTCATGTTTCACTTGCCAGCATGTAAAGGCTTCACATCAAAAGCCACCGGGATTATTGCAACCCCTCGCTATACCTGAATGGAAATGGGAAAGCATTTCCATGGATTTCATTACTGGCTTACCTCAAACAATGGGTAGTAAAGATAGTACATGGGTTATAATAGATCATCTGACGAAGGTGGCACACTTTATTCCGATAAGCTTATCTTTCACTCCAAACCAGCTTGCTGAATAATATATTACACATGTGATTCACCTCCATGGTATCCCAAAGGAAGTAGTTTGTGATCGAGATTCACGATTCACCTCACACTATTGGGAGAACTTCATGAAAGCCTTAGGTACACTAGAGGATATAATCCACAAACAGATGGTCAGTCAGAACGTACGATTAAGACACTAGAGGATATGCTACGAGCGTGTGCCTTAGAATGGAAGGGATCATGGATTAAACATTTACCTCTTGCAGAATTCACCTACAATAATAGTTACCATAAAATTATTGGCATGGCACCATTTGAAGCACTATATGGACGAAGGTGTACTACTCCTTTGTGTTGGCAAGAGGTCGGAATAAATAACATTTATGATTCAGATAGACATCACGAGACACGGGAAGCTGTAGATCTTGCTAGAAAAGACTATTAACTGCCCAGAGTCGCCAGAAAAGTTATAGTGATACCAGGAAAAGAGACCTTGAATTTGAGGTAGGTGACTTTGTATTTCTCAAAGTATCACCTATAAAGGGTGTTCAGAGGTTTGGCTTGCATGGGAAGTTAGCACCCAGGTTCGTGGGTCCCTTTAAAATTATTCAACAGATTGGAAAAGTTACCTATAGACTTGCGCTTCCTCCACATCTTTCGGCAATACTTGATGTATTTCATGTATCAAATCTGAGAAAGTACATTAGGGATCCAGAGCATAAGATAAGTTATGATGATTTACATGTTGAGCCAGACTTGACATACCAAGAGATACCTGTACAAATACTTGAAAGGGATATCAAGAAGTTGAGAAACAAAGAGGTGCCTCTAGTTTAAGTATTGTGGCAGAACCAAGAGTTTGAAGAAGCCCCATGGGAACCTGAGGCAGAAATGAGAGAGAAATACCCGTACTTGTTTGAATGATAACACTATGTATTATGTATATGTTCATTATAAATGAAAGGATGTTCATTCTCTTTAAGGTTGTTATGGCTTCAATCCTCTTTAAGGTTGTTATGCCTGCATTTCTAGTCTCGAGGACGAGACTTTCTTTAAAGTTGTTATAATTGTATAGCCTTGAAATTGGTATATCGGATCCGATATATAAGATCCGGCTCATCAAGAGAAAACCAACGAAATTTATTTCGTGTGAATCGGACTTTGTTTCGAATTGTTATGATTTTCAGAAGAAAGAGAAGTAAGGAAGGCTAAGATGTCATTAACCCATAATGATTGTCATTAAGACTAATTAAACATGATTAAAGAAACTAATGATAAATTGAAAACCGCTAATGATCATTAGCAAACACTAATCAATAGTTAGCAAAAGATAAGCGTAAGCCACAAAAGTTAAATTGCGATTAGTGAAAGTTAATCATGATTAGTGTTAATTAAGTGTCATTAGCAAATCTAGAATCCTCTCGAATGTTCTAACACAAGTTTGGGATAAGTTTTGGCTAAAACCATGGGCCAAAACTGTGGGACGCTAAACCATGGTTAAGGTCTAAACCATGGTTTTCTAACTATGGTTAGTGGTTTTCGGGAGCCTATAAATAGACCCCTCTACCCATTCATTCTCTACAATTTACACTACCACCACCACCCCAAGGGCTAGGGTCGAGAGGTCGGGAGGAGGAGTGGGAGGCGAGGAAGGACCGCTAGCGAAGCGCTGCCGGGAGAACGAGGAGGAGAAAGGTATGATCCTCTCTTAGTTTCTTCATAAGCTAGGTTTTAAATTCGTCCTCTTGTTCTTCCAAGTTTTGTTTGATTCATCTTTTTTTCCGATTCGTTTTTTTATTGTGGTTCGAGAAGAAATCTCTGTAACACCCTACCTCTGTGCGAGCGGCTATGCACGTCAGTGACCCTGTGATTCGTCACACGTTCACTCATCTAAGACGCGTGGTGTCTACCGATTCTCCATTGTTTATTTTTCTATTCTTTCTATTATGCTTTTATATTTATTTTGATGGAGAAATCTGTGTAATACCCTACTTAGGTGCGGGCGGCTATGCACATTAGTGACCCTATGATTCCTCACACGTTCACTCACCTAAGATGTGTCTTGTCTACCGATTCTTCATCTCTTGTGTTTGAGTATATTCTTTCAGTTTCGTTGTTATTTTCCTCTTGATTGATTTTATAGAGGAAATTCTTTTCATTTTTATTTTGAAATATGTCCCGATATAAGGGGAAACCCTGCCGAAATTTTCCGAGAAATATATCCCGATATAAGGGAAAATTTTGCCAAAATTTTCCGAGAAATATGTCCCGATATAAGGGGAAACTCTGCCGAAATTTTAAGAGAAAATATGTTCTTGGTGTTCTTCGTGTTCTTCGCGTTCTTCGCTCGTTCTTCGCGTTCTTGACATGTTCTTAGCGTTTTGATATGAAAATAAAATTCGATCTTTTTAGGAGCCTTAAAATAACCTTTCTAAAAACGAAACACGATAAAGCCTTGCTTACACGAGAAAGAGCTCGACTAGGTAATGAAATCCTTCCCTTTGTTTGTGGGTTTTCAAACGAGATTATTGAAATTCTTGATTTTATGTTCTGTGCTATAAAGAACCCTAATTTTGGCTGTTTTTAAAAAAAGTCTGAACAACTGCTTTGTGATTTCCACTAAAATAAGGTTTAAGCATCAAATCGATGTGGTGGCTTTGAAAGTTAGGGTTTGGGAGTAAAAATAGGCATAAATACGAGTATATATATGCATATGAATAATATATATGTGAGTCTATACTAAGGGTTGCTGATTATGCAAATCGAAGACTTAACGAAAGAATTACATCATGGGAATTGATGTTGCTTGTGTTGGAACCTGAAAAGGATCGTGTGTCACGTTAAGGATGACTGGGAGTAGAACTACAGGTCGGGCATGCAACCTATAGGTTTGTCGGAAGGAACCCGTATTGGCGTTTCCCTACCTAGGTGGTACACCATTGCCCTATTATGTTAAGTGCGCACGAAATGAATGTTTTGTAACACGTGGTACCGGGAGCCAATATCTTCGGGTTGAACGACGGAAGATGTGGTCATGCCATGTGGAGGCATGGGTGGTTCAATAGCGCCTGGGTCACGATAATATGTATTTAAAGCTGCTAGGTTATATGATTAAATGTTAGCCTGAGGTTTTAAGCAACCGAGTCCTCGAGGATGGTGTGCTCATTTGTTTTCCAGGTCGAGAGTTTGAGACCCTGTTCAAAAAAAGAAAAGAAAATTTATCAGGGTAGTATTGGAGGATTGGTTGAGGTGACGTGCGGTAGCATAAGCTTACCAAGATCAACGCAATCTCCAATCCTGAAGTGTCCACGGCTTCGGAGTCCTTATAGTGGTGACGTAATTCCCCTGGACTAATCCCTGACGTGGAATAGAAAGGAATATGACTTAAGTTAGCAAGAAGGAATGAAACATTTAGTGATAACAAGTTTAGCAAAATTACCCAATTTGTTTGCTTTTCTCTTCTTCGTTACTAAACAATCGCTAATTTTTATCCTATGATTTATGGAAAACCTAACAGGTGTTGGTGAGCCATCGCAAGGACTTTAAAAATTCATCCAGCTTACATACTAGACATCCATGCAGCCACAATAGCTTTACTTTTTAAGGCAGTTAGTAATCTTTTGTATATTTTCCTTTCAAGCTGATGTACATGTAAATGGTTATAGTGGGACAATGTAGCTTCCCTTGCTCTCCTACGGTGGATCGACGTGGAAGTCCAAATCAAGCAGCTGCCATTGGGTCCTTCATCGATAAGTCACCATATCATAAGTTAATCTCTTATCTCAACAACCCATCGGGAAAGAGGTATCCACAATCCACAGTGTGCCACATGTTATGTGAAGAGCCACCCTACATTGGATCGCATCGTAGGGGGTATTTTTCTTAGTCACCCCCCTTTTGTATTTTATTTTTAGTCCTTTATCTATAGTCACCATTGTCTCAATTTTATTTGCACTTCGGTCCTTCGCCATGTCACCTCAGGTGCCCATGAACGTGAGGTGGTCGGCTTTTTGCAAGGATCCCCTACGTTTGTGTGTTATTGTTTATTCTAGAAACACTACATTGTAATTCGAAACTTTTTGTATTAATTACATGTATGCCTGACCATATTTAGTAAATTACATTTGTACCCCTACTAATGTAGAATGATTTAAATATTTATTGTTAATTCATGTAGAGGCCCCTATACTTTGGAAATTGGGTTTAGATTGCTTATTTGTTTATTTTTAATTGCAAATAAGTCCCTATCAGTCTTGCGATTTTAATTTCTGTAAATTTTGCATTAGACTTATTATTTCACATTCAAAATTTGTAGGATTTTTAATATAAGTGTCGTATATTATATTTCCTCACATATATTTTTTATAGGACATTTATTATGAATTTATAATTTTTAAAAATTCAAAACACTACATTTTTCTTTGTTTCATTAAAAATAGGTAGAGTTAGAAAAATATTTCAAAATATTTTACAAAAAATAGGGGTTATTTATTATTTTATTTTGCACCTACATGCCAAAAATCACTAAAAAATCAAAAGAAAAATAAAATTCCGAACCCTTTCTAACACTATAAAAATTATAAAAAAAATCTTTCAAAAATTTAAACAAGTTTTTAATATTTATTTTCTTTACTATAATTAATATATATTAACATTAGTTTTGGAATGTTTTGAGCTTCTAGCTATTTTTAAAATCCAAAAGAATTTGACCTATAATATAAGTCATTATTTAACCTTTTTATTCTATTAAAAATAAAAAATAAGAAAATGTTTAGGAAAATATCATAAATAAATTACAAAAAACATAAAAATATTTTATTTTTGATTTTTAAAGTATTTATAGCTCTCTTATAAATATAAAAATACACATTTAATTATATAACTGTATTTACTTATATTATTATTGTATTTATCAAAAATCCCAAAATAAATTCATTGCCTTTAAATAATATAAAGGATTGTGCCTAAATGTATTTTGTCTTCATTTTTATACATTTAGTAGCTCTGTTATCTACATTATCTATTTATATTATTTATACTTATATTATAACTAATAAAAAAAGAAAACTAGAAAACATAAAATGTCAAAAAGAAAAAAATTAAAATTTTAAAAAAACACCATAATAATAAATAATTAAAAATAATTAAAAAATCTTCACAAAACACTAAAGAATTCCTATTTGCCATTTATTGTTGTCTATTTCCCTTGCTCCTTGTGTTCGACACTCTACACTACTTGCCCTATACACATATTTTTTAGAGTTATATTAAATTTTAGATCCGTATTTGTTTTTCATTACTAAATCTTTATGTGGGTTAATTGTTGAAAAGTTCGGGTTTCACGAGCAATCGCTTCAGTGACATTGTATTCTCACCATGTGAGGATATTTTAGACCCTCAGCAAATCCAACTCATCATGTGGCACCGTTGTCTATGAGCAATGCGTAGGGTAGATTTATGGGTGTATTTTTCCTTCATTATTTTTCTTTATTTTGTGTTATCTTTATTTAATATAGTTTCTTAACTACGCTAACATTTTTTGATGTATTTTTCTTGTGAGGGAACTCGAGGCGATGATGACCACTTAGGTGGTTGGAGTACTCGAGTCATAAGGACTTGGTCATTCTACTTGTTTACCAAGAGGAGAGAGTAAGAGTAGGAGAGAGAGATTTAGCGTACATTTTTTTATTTTGTGAGAGAGTGACTTTTATTTTTAATTATTATTTTTAATAATAGAGGTGGACATGGAATTGAACACTCAAGCTAAATTTCCAAGTGTTTGTTCACTTGGGGTCTCATCGGATTTCACCGAGTTTTCATCACCTTTATTTACTTTGTTTTCTGCATTTTGTGTCTTTCACCTCATTTTTATTTATTTTGTGGAATGAGCCCTTAGCATATTAGGATTTCTTGCTTGGTAATCTAAGGACAAACCTCTAATATATTCCATGTACCAATCACTTCTTTGTTTGGACTTATATCAAAAATTGTGTAGAATACTTAGACTTGAAACCATGTGCCGAGGGAGGTCTCCATACATCACTTGTAGGACCCACTATGGTGGGCACTGAAGAGCCTCTAAGATCGCACCCTTAGGTTTCTATTCTAGTATTTAACATTTGTTTCTTCACACTAATAGCAACTCCTACTTAGGATGATATTTTTTTGCATATCAAGCATATAGATTAAGTATAAAAATTTCTACCTTACATCCCACATGGAGAGCGCTGGGAAGAACTGTAAGTCTTCTAACTAAGCATTCATCATTAGGTACTAAGGTGAGATTTCCATATTAGTGACACCTTGCATTGCTTTTCCATTCTCTCCTTTTGATTTTGAGCACTTAAGATGAAAAGAAAATCCAAAACAATTGCTAAGCATTTTGAGATTGAAAGTACTTAACAAAAGTGAAAACCAAAAACTAAGAGAAGGGGACTACTAATTGAACTGAACTAAATAAAAACCGTAATGAACATCATTATTTGGGTTTACAAAGCCCTCATCGAATTCAAGTACACTCCAGACTGAGTGAGGCACAATCGTTAAGGAATAGAGACAAACACATGATCTGTGGTTGCCTCAACTACGACATGGGACATGCGAAGTATTAGAGGTTCTATTGTATGTGACTGAGTAGGGCCCTATCGACGACAATGTTGCCTCCTTGTGTGAAGTACTGAGCCTAGGCCATGCCCTCACCGGTGTGTTTGTCTCGTTGGTTTGCATCCGAGTACTTTTCTTACGAGGGAAGTAGTGGTTTCGCCTATCGGCTTCCTCTCTCTTTTCTTTTGTTGAATAGCCACCTAGGACCGATATTGATGACCTTAAAAAGTGCAAATCATAGGATATAAAGGAGGTAGAACAAGTATGTGGATAATTTCCTAGTAGTGCACACTCTCCTCTAGGACTAGTCGCTAAGGACTCGTGACAATTTTTGCCTTATTCATAACTCTAAAACTGAAAAGATAAAAATAGTTGAACACTTAAGGCTTCACATTGAGTTGAGCTGGTGAATCCATTTTGTCTGGTGTATTTTTGCTTAAATTTAAGTCCAAAGATCAAAGTTTCGCATATTTGCATCATTTTGTCACATTTTCTCTTTTGCATTAGGGTCTCCCCTCATCCTGCTCTTCGTAGGGGAATCCCCACCCTACTATCATTATGCCTTTGCAATGTTACTTGGTTCAACTCCATTTGTGACCTTTTCTCATATGTGGGACTCTCGGTATTCTTGGGTAGATAATCGATCGTCTTTCATTTTGATAGTGAGTAGTTTTTTTAAGGATCAGTCTTTTCAATAATAATCGAGCGAACTGGAGGACCAGGATGGTTTGGTAAGGAAGCCACCCCCCCTCGAGTTCTTTCTCTTCTTTCCTTTTGAGTTGGGGGAAAAAAGCGATTGCGTCATCGAGCACGCACATTTTAGATCAGGCAGATACCTCAATGATGTAACATAGTCTTTTCTCCTTCTTCTCCAGGATTTCATAAGGATCCTTTACTCACACCCTCCGACCTTACCTTCGATCGTTCATTCATTCTTCTCTTTCCGTCGCTTTCTCTCGACTCAACTAGACCTTCGAATATAATTACCTCGACTTTTTGAAATATATAGATATATAGTAGCGAAATCGCCTAAGTCTCGTTGGGCATTGCTTGAGAGCTTCTCAAAATCAGGGAGAAGTTTGGGGGTCATCGTCTTTCTATTAAACGCACCTCAGGACGTCGAATAGAATAATGAAGAGCTTCCCCACTCAAACATGATAATTAGGGGTCTAGTCTAGTACACCATCAAGAATCCACTTGATCCCGATGTGAAGCCGGTCATGATCTATGTATAGCCTTGAGGGTTCGCTCTGAAGCTATAATGAAGGTAAGGAAGGAGGAGCAATAGATACATCTTCTCATTCCCGGTCTCACCATGAAAAATAGACTACCTAAAGCAACTACATGTATGCATGCGGCCCGGGAACACTTTGGGGTAAACACCCATCCGAACAAGTAGGGTCAATAGTTAAGCCGGGAAATTCCGAAAAAAAGAAATCGTCGAACTCAACAAGTGCTCTCCGAACCAAGCTACATTGTCTCCCATCACTAGGCTCACCAACCAACCTGGACTTTGAAATGTATCCCAACCAACCTTTTTTGATGAATTTCTATGAATATTAATACTGAAATTTCCTGTCAGGAACCAGATTTGAACTGGTGATACGAGGATTTTCAGTCCTCTGCTCTACCAACTGAGCTATCCTGACTCGATGACTTTTCCCATATTATCTTTGCTGAACCATACCACATAGTTCCAACAACAACGAAAGCTGCAAAAAAAGATAACTACAAGACTAGTTGAATGTATGGTTTCAATATTTCCCATACGTCATCCTTTGTATAAAGGTTTCGGCGGACGGACACTAAGATGGAATAGGCCCGCTAATATGCCCAATGTACCCGCAGCAATATGATGAGAAGTTATTCCCCCAGGAACAAATGGATCAAAACCTACTTCATGCTATCCATGGAATTGATGTTAGGGAAAAGTTGTTGAGTTCTAGTTGATCGAGGGAAGTACGAGCGTGGGTAAGATGTAATGAGTCTCGTCTATATCCTTAAGGATAGTCTATAGAAAGATTTCCTAGGAAAGCTGACTACCGGATCGCAAGATGAACTGAGCACTCATAGCTCCAGAGGAAGTCTCAGACTAATCACTAACTATCTAATCAGAAGGGGGACCAAGTCTTGATGTTTAGAATCAAATGGAGTACCAATTCCACCACTTATTATGCATATGATTAAAGAAGATCAAAAGTCCTTGTCCATAACCTCAAGTGCGCTTTCTTCTTTTTGTTTTGGACCGAGGGCGGAGGAGGAATTGTTAGGGACTCTATTCAGAGCAGAAAATACTTCGAACTAAAGAGAGCCAAAACGCCCTGTTTCCTGCTCCTAGCTTCCTCTTTCCTTATTTCCTGTATCTAGTTTCCGGAGAAGTCCGATCTTCCAGATCTAGGGGAGGGTTGTGTTAGAGGTACCACTCAATTCAGATATACACCTAGATGCCCACGGGCCGAGTAGTCAATCAGTGGTCAAAGGTTGCCTTTGCTCATTGTGAGCCTTCTACTAATTTGCATTCCTTTCCTTTCTTGTTCACCGTTGTATTCTTCTTCCTTCATTGATCTTCTTCTGTTCATGTTGTCAACCCTGGATGACTTTGTCAGGACTCCTTCGATAACTACATCAATTCCTTGGTTTCAACATCTACCAGAATAAGGGGTAATCTCCAAGAAGACAAGACAGACCCCATGGACTTCTCCTTGTACTTCCCTATTTTCACTTGCTTCGGGAACCCAGAAGATTCTTTTCTCGATTTCCTTCCTTCTACTACCTTTATTTTGCCAGTATATCCCTTAATCAAGAGAAACTCTCATCTCAAACTTGCTGCATCATTTTTGAGACTTGATCGAATCTATTTCCCAATGCAAATCCACAACCCGATTAGGAGCTCGAGCATGATTGTACTAATGAGGTGGCCCTTCAAGCCAAAGGCAAGGGGATGCAACTTCCAAGAAGTGAGCAAAATTAGGAGTAGGGCATGAGTTTGAACGAGGTCAATCATCAGCTACTAGCTTCTATTCAGGCAATCCACTAGCATCTAACTGACTAAGCACTTTCCTAGGTCACCTTCCAAGATATGTTGAACGATCTAAGGAGGAGATCCAAAGAGAGAGGAGAAAACTCCAAAGGGGATGGTAATGGTATTCCTTATGATGAAGATTATCAGGTTGTAGATGGACATTATGGAGGATAGGGAGAAGAAAGGAGGGGTCGACCCAAGCCTACTCTGAAATAGACATACAACCTTGGGGCAGGTCGCATCACCCAGTGGATCCAGATTCCACAAATTCACAAACAATTTGAGCTGAAACCTCAGCTCCTTTATTTGCTCCCTAGATTCCACGAGAACTAGACCGAGGAACCCTACATCCATCTGTAGTAGTTTAGATACATCTGCTTCACCATGCATTACCCAACCATCAAGTTGGGTGTATTCAAGATGACTGCTTTCCCCTTCAGCCTTCAAGGTAAAGATATCCGCTAGATCAACCACTTAGGGATAGTGGTAATGACCTGGGAGGATCTCAAATCAACATTTCTACACAAGTATTATCCTCTTAGTTGCTTAAATCTGATGAGCTCCAATATAGTAAGCATCTCCCAGGCACCCCAAGAGTCCATTCACGACACCTAGGAGAGATTTGGTGATCCAATAGAGAGATGCCCCCCATCATGATATACTGAAGACCAGTCTGGTCTAGCACTTCTTCGAGGTCTCACTGAAAACAATCAACGTCTCATTAACACTACCTATGGAGGATCCCATTTCAATAAGGATGAGGTTGCAGTATGACAGATATTCGAAGATATGGTCAAAGGAGAGGCCGCACTTTCCTCATATCGTTCCTACCAATTCCCACCACAATAACAAATCCTCGACAAGAATGTGAATATGGAAGACACTCATGAAGTGGAAAAGTGTGAGAACTCTGACCTGGCTATTATCATGAGTTACCTGTCCAAAGTAGATATCATTAAGATGAAGTCACAGGATCAAGTGAAGCTTGTTGGGATCAAGTAATGCATGAAGAGCATGTACAAGCTCGACACAATTACCAAGCAACTGGAGCTGCCGGTGAATATCATTAATGCCTGCAACACATTGACACTGCAGCTGAGCCTCTGGTTGAGAAGAAGGAGTATACAATGCCACAACCACCTCAGTTGATTCCCAGTCAGCCTCCCATCCAACACATATATTACATGCAGGTGCTCCAGCAGCCGTAGAGACAGATGGTTGTTTACCAACAATCTGAGTTCCAGTCTCAATACATCGATCTTGTTCTCCACCTCCACCACTCATTCAAGAGGTAAATGGTGTCTGGAGTAACGGAAAACGGTTGACCCATCCTCAAGGACACTCAAGGCATTTGCAAATGCAAAAGGAAAGATCAAAGCATCTAATGGAGATTCTTCAGTCAATTAAACCAAATGGGGCCATAGAATTTTTTGTTGGAGCAACACCACTCACACCAAAAAGACAAAAAATGAAGAAAATTCAAAACTACAAAAATATTACAGCATTCAAGGTAATGTCATTCCTATGATGGAGAATCGAACCTCAACAGTCGAACTAACACGAGCGCAAGGAGCCAGATTACATTTTTTGGTTCACAGCATGTAGATCATTTTTCACATTTTTGCCCTCTACCGGTAAAGAAAGTTATGGACAAACTTTTTGCCAAAAATAGTTTCTTTTGATGTAAATATTCCCTTTTCGCAAATAATAAAAGCAAAACGGTAAAAAACTGAAACATTTTTTGTAGGATCCTAAGATTGTCCAAATTTTACAAAACTTGATTCTCGTAATGCCATTGTTGAGATCCATGGAGTATATGCCTATAGTAAAACTAAGACTCAAAGTATCATGTACAATAAAGTGTTCGAGCTGTAATAAGAGAAAACCAGAGAGGTACATCCTAACCATGGCTACAGTAAATGCCATCAGCATTCTCCCATACAAGTAGAAGGACAAGGGTTACCTATCATCGGATGTCAAAATTTTAACCTAGAGTTCGAGCGAACATTGCTCGATAGTGGATCCTCAATAAATTTTACTGCCTTCCTCCATACTTAAGGAATCTGGAGTTGGACCGATCAAGCTTACAAAGATTATTCTACAATTTAGGGACTGATCTGTCAAGTGGCCAAAGGGTGTGTTAGAGGATGTCATCGTCACCGTCTGGGATGTAGTTCCCTATGGATTTAATTGTCCTTTATATGGACACCTTCGCTCCAGACTCCAATAATCCTTGGTCAGCTATTCCTTCGAATGCCCGAGGCAGTGGTAGGCTATGACACTAGAGAAATTACCTTCTGCTACAACAACAATAAAGTTTTGATCGAAATAGTCCCAGAATTAAAACTTGTTGATGTGGAATCTTTGATGAGATTTTTGGATCCAAATGGCAAAGAAGACTACAATTTTCTAGCAGAAATTCGAGATATAGATTTGCCCATGGATAGTAATGATACACATGCATTCCTCTCTCCCAAGGAGAACCTGGAAATTATTCTAAGATTTTTGAACAGCCATCCTTTTCTGAGAAGGATGAAATTATTACAGATATGTGCGATATTCTAGATTTCAAGTTTGAATGCAAAGTGGCGGACATCATCTAGTTAAAAGAGAAGACACATGCTTGAGCTTCTGAATTCACCATGAAACCAACTCCTTCTCCCCCAAAGATGAAACCTCAACCGTCCAACATGTAGTATGCCTTCCTTATGGGTGAAACAGAGTTGCTTCCAATCATCATCAGTTCCCACTTTACCAAATAACAAGAATCTTATCTGCTTGAGGGTCTTGAAAGAAACCGTAAGACTATTGGCTCGAACATCATGGATCTCCATGGGATAAATCCGTCATTTTGCTTGCATGACACCTATCTTGAAGATGATAGCAAACCCTCCCGTGAATTTTAGAGAAGTTTGAATCCAAATTTGTAGGAGGTGGTCATGAATGAAATCATCAAATTGTGTGATGCAAGATTTATCAATCCCATATCTGGCAGTAAATGGGTGAGTCCCTTGCACATAGTTCCTAAGAAGTATAGGATCACCATAGTCACCAATGAAAAAGGAGAGGAGACTCTAACCCAAGTGCCTACTTAATGGCATATCTGTGTGAATTACAAATATTTGAATATGGCAACCAAGAAGAATTAGTTTTCATTACCCTTAATTGATTAGATAGTCCAAAGACTGGCCATGAAGGAATATTTATTATTCTTGAACAATTACTTCGGATATAACCAAGTCGCCCTTGTGTAATAAGATCAAGAGAAGATGACATTCACTGGCTCGTTCGAAACTTACACATTAATCCAGATGCCCTTTAGTTTGTGTAATGCCCCAGCTACCTTCTAGAGATGCATGTTGGCAGTTTTTGATATGGTTGGAAGTTATATTGAAGTATTCGTGGATAACTTCTCGGTCTATGGGGATAGCTTTGATCAATGCCTCGAATATTTTGACTGAACCTTGTACTATCATATGAGAAGAGTCACTTGTTGTTTACAGAAGGAATTGTGATGGGTCTCATTATTTCCAAGAGTGGCTTGGAGGTTGACTAATCAAGGTGTATGCTATCTCCAAACTTAAACCACCCACAAACCTCAAGCATGTTTGGTCATTCTTGGGGTACGTTGGTTTCTATCCCAGATTCGTTAAAGACTTTAGCAAGATTGCCCAACCATTGGCCAAATTGCTTTGAGAAGATGTAGATTTTGTGTTCCAATCCTTCAATCTCTTGAAGGACCTTATCACTCATGCTCATGTACTACAGCCGTCGCACAAGTATCTACCCTTTGAGATCATGATGGATGCCTCAGACTTCACAATCTGTGTTGTTTTAGGACAAAGACAAGATGGGTTGCCATTTGTAATTTATTATGTTAGCGGAACACTAGATGAAGCCCAAAAGAATTACACTATGATAGAGAAAGAGCCACTAGATGTAGTGTTTGCATTGGAGGAGTTCAGTTCATACTTCATTTGATCAAGGGTGATTATCTACACTGACCATTCTACCATCAAGTAACTTTAAAGTAAGAAAGATGCCAAGCCTCGTCTAATTTTTGGATTCTCCTACTCAAAAAGTTTGACTTGGAAATCTGTGACAAACCAAGCATCAAGAATGTGGTGGCAGATCATCTTTACAGAATTGTTAAAATAGAGACTACATGAGCATAACTACATTCCTATAATAGAGACTTTTCCATATATGGCAATCTTGTCTACAACCTCTCTCTCCTGGTACACCTAAAACATGAATTACATTGTCTCCAAGAAGACGCCTCCAGACTGACCAAAGATTAAACTTGATAAATTCTTTGCTGACATTCACTTCTACTATTGGGAGGATCCACATCTATTTAGAGAGGGTGTAGATTGCATCTGGATGAGATGCATATTTGAGGAGGAAATCATGGATTTTCTTGGCCACTATCACAAGCTCGAAGCCGGTGGACACCATTTTAGAAAGATAACTCCAAAAAAAGTGCTTCAATGTGACATTTGGTGGCCTTCTTTTTTTAAAGATGCAATAGAGTATGTCAATAAATGTACTAACTATTAGTGGATGGCCAGAAAATATTAGTATGAGAGACACAATGCCTCTGAAATACATTCAGATATCCGACGTCTTCAACGCCTGGCGCATTGAATTCATGGGTCCATTCCCTAATAGTTACGGCTTTGAATACATCCTGCTCGCCTTCGATTATATCAGCAGATGGGCGGAGGCAATCCCTTCTCGAATCGTAGATAACCACATTATCTGTCGTTTCTTGAAAGATTACATCATTTCATTGTTCGGGATACCAAATATTCTCATTTCTGACAAGGGGAGCCACTTTATCGAAAAAGAGGTCAAGAAGTGGAACAAATAATACGACATCGAACATCATGTTGTAGTATTGTACCACCCTCATCAAATGGCTTGGAAGAGTGCTTGAATAGGGAGATCAAAACCATATTGCAGAAGCTTGTTCATCTGTAATGCAAGAATTGGTCACAACTGCTTGATTCATTTCTTTGGGAATATTACACAGCATATAAGTCTCCACTCGACATGTCTCCCTATTGCCTAGTCTATGGCATGCCTCGCTACCTACCTATGGAACTAATTCAGAAATCCTTATGGCCCCAAACATGTGCAACCTTGATTTTGAGTGAGCTGGAAAGAATCGCAATGTTGATCAGAACCATTTTCTCGAAGTCAGATACTACATATATGATAAAAACCTCATGTACAAAGAGAATGTAAAGAAATGGCATGACAAACACATCTGCATGAAGGCCTTCGAATAAAAGGTGTCGTTATTTGATCCAAAGCTGAAGATTTTCCTAGGCAAATTGAAGAGCAAGTGGACTGGGCCTTTCATACTAAAATTTGTTTGTGACAATAGAAGTCTTCTCATATCAAAATTGTCACCTAACACACAACCCTTCATAGTCAACAGACAGATGCTAAAGCCATATCTCAAGTACAACATAATCCTGTCTGTTGGTTATTAAATTGAAGTTGTATTTCAAGATGAACTACTAGATGCAGAACGATTGGTAACATAAAGTAGAAAAATCACAAAAAATCATGTTTGTTTTCTTCTTTTCCTTTTCATTTTTCTAATTGTCCCAAAATTATGTTCACCCCTTTCATGATTGCTTTACTTAGGATGTACTTCGTCCTAAGTATAAGGGGAGCGTTCACTCGAGTTGTTAATTTCCTGATCCCTCACCTATTCTGTCAACTCTTGATATTTTGTCTATACTTAGGGATATTTCACCCAAAGTATAGGTGGGACAGATTAAACCGATGATTTCATACATTCCTACCCTTGACCCTCTCTGCCTTGTGTAAATTCTATTATACTTTGGATTATTTTATCTCAACTAATGGGGGGTGTGATCCACTTATCATTCATTCATTCTTCAGTCATTGTATTATAGATAGTTCTATACATCATATGATTTATGTCTTCCTTTTGTATCTTTGATATATTAGGACATCACTCAAGCTAACTATGGGGGGATCATATATATGGTATATATACTTTAACGAAAACTCTTACTTTCATATTTTCAATAATATGGACAGTAAAGAAAACACAATAATCTTTTGAAATCACATGTAATAAATTGGTTAAAAATATTCTGCAAAATGATTTCAAAAATGTTTGAAAAGTTAACATAAAAATCTTTTGAAAATTGTTTGAAAAACTTTTGCAAGAAGTTTTCAAACCTCTATAAAAAACTTTTTTTTGCAAAAATTTCTTTTAGTTGTGAGAATAAATTCTTTTAAAAATCTTTTTGCAAATGCTTTAAAAAATGATTGCAAAAATCTTTTGAAACATCTATATATACTGTTTGGAAATTATTTGTAAAATCATTTCAAATCTTGTATGCGAAAGTAATATTTCAAAATTTTTGCAAAAATATTTTCTAATGTTTTGATAACCCAATCTAAATAATAGCTCAAATAAATTCCTTACACAAATTACATAAAAGTTGTATGAAATACTGTAAAAAATAACTAATACTTAACTTGTAAAATTCCTAATATAAAATACACCTTCATTACAATACTTGTAAAGATAGACACACTCCCATGTAAATACCTACATATAACTCTTTTATAACCTTTTCATCTATGAAAAATCCCTAGAAATTTGCAAAATTCAAAACTCCAAAAATATTTGCAAAATGTTTTAAAAACATGCTTAAAATTAAAAAAAATCAAAAATCCATGAAAAATCAAAACAAGAAATTGCATCACAAAAATGTTTCCTGCATTGTACATAGCATTTGCATTTTTCATATTGATGTTGATAACTGAACTAGATGAAGTAATATCTGAAGATTAGAGATCGGTTGGACGCTAATCCTCTTAATCATAGTAACCTTTAAGGAACTAGAGTTGATATACTTCAGGTCTACTAGACTTAATTCTTTGAGACCACGAGACTTGGTTCAATGTCATCTTAACTATCTAAGTAGAATATTTTAGAACACATGTATGACACTTATCGATAGTGACCTAGCTTACACACTTGCTCTTTACACTTTGCTCAATGCAATTGAAGTGGTAGAGGACTGGATTTGCCGAAATGAGACATAAGCCAATGGAAACATCGAAAGTCACACATTTGCAGCCATTGTACCCCAACCCAATCTAGTAGCTAGGGGTTCTTTAGATAGAAGTCTGTGGGTTGCAATAATGCTTCAAAAAGATGGATAGTCTAATGGATCAAGAGGAAAAAGTCTTTATGTAAATGTTATTGTATATAGTGGTTTAAAACATGCATATTTAAAAACTCCAAAAAGAATAGACATGGCAAAACTCCAAGAAGAATAAATTCTCGACGGAGCATGTATATAGACAATAAGCATACTTGAGATTCAAAGTCAAACAATTGTGTGAGCCTACTGCCGATGACTTGGCTACATTGGTCAAGTACTCTTGGATAGGTAGTTATACTAGCTACCATCCATTCTTCTCTCCACCTCCTCTACTTGAGCTGATTGAACTTGAACTTAGAAGGGAATACCCATGTCTAGAAGACAGAGTTATTGGATTGGGGAATTAGAGTCACCATGTTGGAGAAGACTAACTTCTCTTCGTTTGAGAGGAGCTACATATAAATAACACTATAAAAGATAGACTCATAATAATAAGGCATTGCGTATGGCATCGACTTGTTCTAATTTGTCTCTTGAGCAGACTTGGGCATAGTTTGTGGGTCTCAGAGGCTATTATGTTTCGAATCTGACTCCCTATAAGGTTCCGACCAAATTGAAATTCCAAAGGTTCGATCGAGCTCCAAATTTGATTTTGTGAAGACAAGTTTGGAAGTTGAAATCAATCCAAGTTCTTTCTTTTTCTTTTCTCTATTTTCTCTTGTGCACTTACAGGCATAAGTGTTTGCTATGGGCTAGCAATGGCAAGTATATGGGTGTGATGAATCTCCATTTCATCATCTTTATTCTTTCAATTTGGCCTTCAAACACTGGCTAAATGCATGTAAATAGTAGTATTTTGCATAAAATAACATATTTTATTTATTGTATAACAATTGTATAAAATACTATATTTAAAGCCAAATAAAAGAATAAATAAAAGAAAAGATATGAAATACCATAGGTATTGAATGACTGCAAAACCCCGAGATCTAGGCATCATGATGACTAGGATGACAAGGAATAAAGTAGGGGGTGATAAAGGCCAAAATATAATAAAAACTTAGTTTTTAATTCATCAATAAGTCTCTCTTGGAACCGTTTTTATTCTTCAATATTTATACTCCAAATCAATAAACTTGTACATAAAAGTTGTAGATAAAAATAAATATAAAAATACAAAATTTATTTCATACAGAAATAATGCATAATGTGCTTTCTACACTTAGAATAAGATGCTCAAATACAAATTTCATATAGATGTATATTCGCCAAATGAAATCGAAATTCATCTAAATCACATTAATTGTATATAACTTTTAAGAAGATGTTTAATGAAGGTGGTTTCTTTTAATTTGAAGCTAATGTGCAAAAGTTAGGTTTTGGACCCCTATTGTACATTATACTAGAATAAAATATTCCTTTTATTTATTCTTTATATTTTTCATTCTCTTATATTTTGATAATTTTGTAAATACTATTTGAAATATATATACATCATAAAAATAATAAAACGATAAAAAATAGCTTGAAATAAATAAAGGAATTAAAATATATAGATGAATGGTACATACTTATGCATGTATATCAAATACACATATTTATTTCAATGGACAAAAGATTAGGGAAATATAAAATAAAAATATATTGATATGTAGTTAAATGAGTTATAAATATATAAATTGTGTACATATAATAATAAAATCCAAAATACAAAATAAACATTAAATACATAGTATATAGGTAAAAACTCTGTCTATATTTGTAAAAAGTAACATACCATAAATAACTTGTAAAAAATAAAATTATATTAAAATATTACATAAATAATATTTATATGTTTTAACCAGAAATTATAAATCGATTATTATTTTATTTTGAATTATTTTTGAATTTCTTTTCGATTTTGTCCTGTTATGGCATTCGTGGACTAATGAGGTTTGTAGCTATGGTTTACCCGCCGGTTAACTGAGACCCCTGCAAACCTAGGCCCTATAGCCTCACAACCAGGCCTTTTTCATCAAATTTTCCCCACTCTTTATTACACTTTTTTGGGATGATTCCTTCATCAATTTTTCTCCTCGATCCATGCCCTTTGACGCAGCATTGACACCTTTATCAATGGATTACTAAGTTGATTAGGGTCCTTGGTCACAACCCGCATGTATAAAACAAAGTCGTTGGCCACCTTTTGAATTTTGATCTTGCTCCCACATCAAAATCCCAAAGCATATTGGTCACTTAAAACGACGCTAACAACAACTTCTTCGCCCAATCTCTTGGCGTGGATGAAAAGGAAGGTTGGTGAAGATCCCAACATCGTCAGAATATCTGGCGAAGATCCGAGCATGTCTTTAGTAACTGGCAGAGCTTCCATTTGGTTGCATGCCACATAGGTAGAACCTTAATTTTCTTTAGCTATTTACATTCCTATTGTAATGCATTACCTACTTTAAGATTTATTTGAGCTTGTTTTCACATTTATTTCATAGAATTTCGAAATCGAAGTTCACCAATGCTTTTGCTCCGACCTTTGTTCTGCTATCATTCAACTATTCCTCGACCCACTTGTCACCTACACTTTCTTCCCCTTTGCATTATTAATGGACCACACACCTCCTTTCAAATCGATTCTCGCTGGATCAGGGATTCAGTTCTCCTCCTCCGTCACATGCCGGAGAACCTCCACCCACTCCCATTCTTGCTCATTTTTTATCCACAAGACCGCCATAGCCTTCTTTTTTTATTTGTTGTACCTAACTATGCAGGTATTGAAGGTCAAATACACTTTGGGGATCAAATTTTGTTAAGACCATGATTCTTGGAGTTGTGTTTCTTCATCGACCTCCTAGGCTCACTCCGATGACCGTCGTTACCATCTAAGACCTCTAGGAGTAGGCCACATCCACCAGGAGTGTTTTTCACCTCCCCGCGAAGCCAAAGACAGTCGAAGTCACATATGGGAGCAGATCGAAGTTCACTTATACATGTATTCTTACATGTTCTTCCTCCCTAGATCTTCGTTGTTCGATCGGCAAGAAGCTCCAAATCAAGCAGTCATCATTGGATCCTTCGCCTATCAACCGTCAGATCAATATCCAATATCTAACCTCAACCACCCCTTGATGAAGAGGTATATGTTGTCCACAATGCACCACATGTTAAGTGAAGAGACACCCGCTACTGAATCGCGTCGTCGGAGGTATTTTGCTTAGTAGCCATCCCCCCCCCCCACACAGACACACACATTTTGTATTTTTTTAGTCTTTTAATTATATTCTGTAGTGAACTTTAGGTTATTTTGCAAGAAAACCACTATCTTAGTTTTATTTGAACCTAGGTCCTTCACTATGTCACCTCATGTGCCCATACGTGAGGTGGTGGAATATTTGTTGGTAATTTACATAGAGGCCTATATATTTTTGGAAATTGATTGAGGATTTCTTGATTTTATTTTTATTTGCAAATTAGTCCTTGCCAGTGTTGCAGTTTTAATTTGTGTAATATTTTCCTCCAAAATATCATTATCCATTTAAAATTTGTAGGATTTTGAATATAAATGACTTATATTATATTTCCTCACATATATTTTTCGTAGGACAATTAATATTAATGTCCTAGTTTTAAAAATTAAAAAAGCACATCACTTTTTCCTATTGGCATTAAAAATCCTTAAATATTAGAAAATTGTTTCGAAAAAACTCTAAAAAAATAAAGGGGTTACTTATTAGTATTTTTCACTTATAGATTACAGATCGCTAAAAATTCAAAAGAAAAAAATTCAAACCCTTTCTAACCTATAAAATTGAAAAAAACTTTTAAAAATCCAAAGATTATGTTTTATATCTCTATATTTTCTTTCATATTTACTATATATTAAAAATAGATTTTGAAAATTGTTGAGCTTCCTATCGATTTTTGAAATAAAAAACAATTCAGCCTATTAATATATATCATTGTTTTGACAATTCGATTCCATATAAAATACAAAATAATTAGCAAAAAATCTTACGAAAAATACAAAATAGAGAAAATTATAAAAAGCCAAAAACATTTTATTTTATATTTTTTTAATTATTTATAGATATTTTATAAACATAAAAATCACATTTATTTATATAGCTATATTTACTTATATTGTTACTATTATTATTGTAATTATTAAAAATTCTGAAAATAATTTTATTACATTTAAAAAGTAAACATCATTGTAGCTTAGAAGATTTTCAAGCTTTTTTCTTCATTTGTATATATATTTAGTATCTTTGTTATCTAAGTTTTCGACATTATCTGCATTTTTTCTATATACTTATATTATAACTAATAAAGAAAAGAAAATTAAAAATCAAAAAATATAAAAATAAAACAAGAAGTTATAAAATTAAAAATAAGAAAAATAAAAACAAAAATATCGTAAATAATTTAAAAATCAAAAAATAAAAAATCTTCGTAAAAATACAAACAACATTTTCTGACTTTTTTACTTTTTATTGTTGTTTATTCCTCTTGCTCCTTGTGTTCGGCACTCTACACTATCCTTATACACATATCTTGTAGAGTTATAATAGATTTTAGCCCCATATTTTGTTTTGCATTGCTATATCTATTTATTGATTAGTAGTTAAATAGTCTGATTTTGTGAACGATCGCTTAAACGACATTGTATTGTCCCTTGTTAGGATATTTTAGACACTTGTGAAACCGAACTCCTCAAGCACTCATCTCCAATTTCTCTCATTTATGCCATGAGCTTATCCAAGAGTCTTAGGAAAGGTTCAAGGACTTATAGGAGAAGTGATCCCACCACAAAATTCTAAGATGAGTCTGGTGTAAAACTTTTTAGGTGGGTCGAATATGGAATCCCAGAAGTTGAGGATGCAGCTTGTGGAGGATCTCACTTTAATAAAAATGAAGATGTAGTGTGAAAAATCTTCAAGGATATGGCCAAGAGATCAGCCATTGTGTCTTCATCTCGTGCCTTCCAAAAGCACCCACATATTCCTCCCAAACCTGTTCATATGGCAGCATCGTATGAATAAGGTAGAGATGAGAGTTCCAACCTTAGAATCATTGGGAACCATCTCCCTAAGGTCAATATCATAGAGAATCGGTCACCTGATATTGAAAAACTAAAAGTGATCCAATAAAGTACCAAGCAACTAAATAAGACAAACTAGATCTTGAAGCAACACGAGCTTTTGGTGGGTACAATCAATTCCTTCATCATTGTGGTATCATATGTCGAGACTCTTGCCGAGCCAAAGGAATCAACATAGCAAAAATTAGCACAATCGATTCAAGGGCAACCCCAGTCCATCCAACACATATATTATGTGCAAGCACCTGATCAGGGATCACGGTCGCCACAAAAGACACCAATGGTTGTGTATCATCTTAAGGCCATGATTTTGTCAAACCCTTTTATCCACCTATGCCACAAATCATTGAGGTGAATGTTCCATGGGGCAGTGATCGAAATCTAACGTGTCCTGGTGGACAAACTAGGGTCAAGACTTGGCAATCAGACCATACCTCCCACAACAAGCTGGAAGGGGATCCAACAGAATCAAATCCATAATTCTCCAAAGTACATCCTACCATGAAGAAAAAAAATTACTAGAATTAGCATCAAGCATACCGGCATTAGTAACATCACCTTGGTCCTTATTATAATGACCGGTGTCCTTCTTTCCCTCAGCACAACTATCAAACATTTCCTCCTTTTCCCTATCAGACTCACCATTCTGTGTCTTCACGGCAGTACTAGTCTCAATGGTCACACCATGTTGAGAATTCAGAGGTTGCTTCTGTAAATGTCGCACTCAACTGCCTGACAAAGTAGGTCAATGGCTTGAGTGAAACAAGCCAGAAGCTAGACGACCTCACCTCAAAGATGATCATTCCAGCACATGTAGAGGTAAATCTGAACAATTTCCAATGCAAGGATTATGTACTTTACAATGTTTGATCACATATAGAAACATGCATGAATAATTTGATTATGTTATCTAATTTTTTGACTCTTAAGAGCGATAGGACATTGAAGTTGTTTGCTTGTACGAAAGGAAAGAATTAAGCTTCATGGGGCGAGTCTTCATCAGTTGTGCCTACGCTGAAATTGGGAGGAGGAGAGGAGGAAGAAAAGCAAGCAGCACTAGTGCAGAAAAAGATAAAAAAAGAAGAAAACCAAAAATCATAGTCCAACAATAAAAGCCAAGGGCAAGCTGATGTTGCCGAGGAGATGCGAACACCAGTAATGAATCCCATGCGAGCCAACGAAGTTGGTATTCATTTTTTTAGCTTTTCCATTGGGGCGAGTGATTGTATCTCTTCTGATCATCTGCATGTAAAAGCTAATTTACTTAAACAAGTTTTGAATGATGCACATAAATTGTTTTTGGACGCAATGAGAAACAACAAAAAAAATGTAAAAATTCAAAAATGATTTATCTGATCTAAGGTGTGATTGAAATTTTGCAAAATATTTTCCTGTAATTGCCACTTTTGAAGGCCATGGAATACATGCCAACTGTGAATAAAGGTCTAAAATATAAATGTACTTTAAAGTGTCAACACCCCAAAAAATGACGCAATCATGCTGAAAAACATATTCTTACCATGTCCACTTTGTTTGCTATAAGCAATCTCCTAGCCAAGAAGGAAAAGGGTTCAACGTTCAACAGAAGTGAGATCTTTAACAAAGAGATTGAACGAACTCTTATTGATATCAGGTAATCTATAAATCTTATAACCACCTCACTATTAAAAGAGTGTTGTTTGGAACTGCTTAAGCCCACTAGAATGATCTTGTAGTCTTCATACACTTTAGTTAAGCAGCCAAGAGGTATTCTCTAGGATGTTATAGTCACAATCTAAGGGATGTAGTTCCCTGTGGATTTCATTGTCCTTGATATGAAAATATTTATCATACCTACAAATTCTTGTTATGCTTTCCAAGCAAGGTGACCATGAATGGAATTTATTCGGTCCCAATACCTCATGAGTGAGCTCATATCTTTCGATTCACAAGTGAACATCTATGATCTCTTTGAGAGATCGTATTACTCATTTACCCTTATATGCACACCATCTCGGAAGTGTATAGACATTGATTAGGCCACCAGCCTATCAGTCTATAAAATGTACATACTCGGACATATAGAAACACAATTGTCTCTGGTCAAAGGATGCATGCCTATATCGTGACATCGTATGACATAGGTCTTGGTTATCTCAATCTCATTAATTGAACTCTTTAGCTTAACTTATATGACACCTCCTAATCTCTATTCCTATGTAGAGGACCTGCATCAAGAGATTGATCAGTTATCAGCCTTTATAGAAAGGACTTCCATCTCCTTTTATGGCCGGAGATCATCTCTTAACAATCACTTGATGGTGCTTGTTGAGTCCTCAATCTAACTCTTTAGATAACATCCAAGCACCAGCCTTTATGATTCGACCATTGAATCAACAACTATATGGTTAATAAGATGGCCATTGTAAATAACCTAATTTTACTAAGGGACTTTTAATGCAAATTTATTTCAGATCAAGGAATGATGTGCAATAACATTTACTGCAAAATGGCTCACTGTGGGCTCACATGTCCACCATGATCTTAGTCCAAATCTTGTACGTTGACCTGAATATGATTTAGATACAATGAGAAGATTGTACATACATTTTGAGTTAATCCACATGTATGAGAGAGTCCTTGAGATTTGGATTTGAGATATGATCTCAATATCCAAGTCACTATAAATGGAATGTACAATCACCTTGTCCTTATCTTCAAGTATTCATAGCGAAGAACATTATACTTGAAAGAGTTTAAGAAGAATTATATTATTGATAATGTATCTAAGTATTAGGACATATATGATTAAATGTGATTTAATTATCATGAATAATATGAATATAATTCATATTCTTTGAACGCATGAGAATAGTCATCTAAGATAATTAAATATGATTTAATTATAAAGGATATGATTAGTATGTATATCACTATCTATAATAATCATGAAAATTATACATATGATTTATAATATGTTGGAGATATTATTATAAATAGTATTTACGAACTAAATGTTGATGTGAATTCGATTCTCACTGAACAATTAATTGTAAATGCAATTTACATTTTATATTGGATGTATGAATATGATTATAATTGTCAATGAAATGATTCAAATTAACATAAAATACTTTGGAATTATTTTGGTTAATAACTATGCAACAAAAATTGTTGCACATGTGGAATATTTTTTGAGGTATGAGATCTCACATAGTTGGAATGAGAGAACCACCTTCCCTTTTTATAGAGGGTGGACGTCCACCATTGAGTCATATATCAATGTGATCGTCCACTCTATGAAAGGATGGAGGCTTGCTCTCTTTTCATTCATTCCACAGGTTAACTGATGTATTCAAATAAAATTATATTGATGAATACTCAATATATTTACTTTACTTTAAATTAATTATTGTTGTATATTTATGTCTGCACATTGATTGAAAGCACAAATTAAACCATTGATTATGTGTGCACATGGATTGAGATCCATGGACATCGAATTCACAATAAGAAAAGGCTAGACCTAACACTTTCATAATAACAACTTCAATAGCAAACTCTCTCTCTCTCTCTATTATCCTACACAACCAAGGTCTCTCTCTCTCTCTCTCAATATTGTGGTTGTCCGCTATATTGACCTAGAGAGCCATGAAGTCGTCGCATGGTCGGTGTGTTGCTGGATCGATTGCTCATGAATCTCCAGCATCGTTAATGCTTCTTGATCGTGTGGAAGGCCACCGATTTCATGAGACAAAATTAAGAGGTTCCATGCTTGGATCATCAAATCAGATTACGCGAAGCACAAGTCTCATCCACGTGCTCGCAAGTGCATCCTTCATTGGATTGATCTTCAGACAGGTGGTCTCTTCATTTAGAAATATGCGATCATAATCACACTTCAAGATGTAATCCTTTGACACCTTTACAATCTTGGTGAATTGATTTTAAAGTGTTCTCATATCATGTGATTTCATATAATTAAACTTTTAATTTATGATGCCCTGAGAAACTAGTATGACTAGTCGTTGTTGATTGGATGTGATACGATCTCATGCTTTTGTGATTCTCTACGGCCTAAACCCAAGGCTTCATCCTTAGACAAAATCTAGGACCTTTGTCCAAAGTTACAAAGATATGATATGAACCTCATTCATAACTGAACATATCCATTATCTAATTGAATTTACTTTAAGATAGAGAAATAACAAGGACTATCCTGGGAAAAATAATGTATTTTTGGAATTTTAGAGTTTTTAAATATGAATATTTATTATGCCAATTTGGATGATACCTATGGATCACCATATCAAAAAAAGATTCATTCATTTTTATAAATAATTGACATGAATTCTAGATTTTTTATCTATAAACTCTCATTACCACATGTATATTTTTTTCAAAATAGTGTAGGCATATATGGACTCTGCAGTAGTTTTTTGTAGCTCAAGATTTCTAAAAAGATTAACGAAATCTTCACGTCCTTAAAAATATTAAGTTTTGGTCGTAGATTGAGATATCAAATTCGTCTACCTTAGTTGAATCTTTGACTCAACACCTATATTAGTGATTGTGTAATTGAAGTTCATGCATGTTAGTAGAAGGTAGAGACTAAACATGGCAATATATCCATGAACATTAATATTACAAGGACTCTAAATGTTATAAGTCCTAAGACCCTAAAAAATTGGCATTTTTTTGCCAAGTGCATACAAAAAATTAATTTATCACTTTTTCTAAACTTTATTTTTATTGATAAAATTGCATATAAATCTATGTATGATTAAAATTGAAAATATTTTTGACAACTTCAAAATAAACACAAGAAATGCAACATTGATATTCTGAGAAGATTTTTCAAGTGTTTAAAATTTATGAGTTTTTTCAAGTTTATGTTTAGTTTCCTAAAAGAGTTTTATGTATTTAGTTAATTTGAGATTCCATGTAAATCTAGATAGGCATAACTTATGTTTTGTAATTCACAATGCGGTTTTTCAATGTTAAAATCTTGTTAATGCAATATATTTGAAATATCTTATATACAAATTATAAAATACACACTCCCCATCCTTAGATCAACCATGTCCCCATGGTTACAAGAATACAATATTGTTCTTTCTAAGCTATGATGAGTAAAATAACGAAATGAATATGAATCGAATAAAAAGTAGCAAAGATGAAAAGGGATGTTTGAAGAATGTGCATGCTTTACTTGCAACATTAGACATCTTGCATAGGAATGGATGGCAAAGGATGAATTGGATTAATATGCGAAGAAATGGAGAGTGGTTGAATTGTAAAACTTAATAGAATATATATCAATAATATATAATTCACCAAAAGATAAAATATGCATGGGATTAGCAACTTCAATGGGATCTTTCATTCTAGTGGAAAGGGGGGTTACAACCATTTACTAGGATTTTAATATGAATCCCTAAGAGAGTGAAACGATAACTTAGAACCACATTTTAAGATTTTGCCTCCACGTTACTAATTTTGATACCTATTTTCTATATCTTAGTTTAAAAGGGTTTAGTAAAAACCCATATGCATCATGCCATGTATCTTAAACAACCCTCTATAAAACCTTCTACCATACTTTAAGGAAGGAACCAATACCTCATGTACATGAGATATAGTAACAATTATAAGTGCCTTGAATAAAAAAAGAAGTGCATCGATTTTGAAAAAGGTTATTTTTTTCAAAATGCTTCCTTGAGTATGCTAAGTGATCATGCAGAACAACATAAACAGTCATCAGAGGTATAAGTGTACCACCTCAATACCACATCTAATAAACACAAAGTGAGATAATGGCTTATAAGTAGTAGGGCTTATTACTAGATAACTTGGGATTAAGCATTTTGTAATGTGGCCAATGACTCCATTTGGGCCCAATCTCAACAAGATGTGTAGGCTAGTAATCATTGATAATTGATCGAGTCTGGTGCCCTTATGGATGGTAACCAGAGTAGGTTATCCTTAATAGTTAAAAAAGAAACCCAAGAGGTAGAGCCTCCCCTACAAAAAGGGATAAGAGGAACAGGATAACCAACAATTTGCAATCACTATAATTATTAGGAATTAGTGATGGACCATTATACAATGAGGACATTATTGATATAGGCGGGAATGGTTGTATCTCCTCAAACATACTACAACATCTAGTAACACTAAGTGTGGTAGTCGATTATAAGTAGAAGGGACTACTACTAGACAATTTGGGCTGAAGAATTTTGGATTGTGATTAAGAGCTCCAGTCAGGACCAAGCCCAACAGATTTTGTGGGTGAATAATCCTCGATAATCGATCGAGTCTAGGGCCTAAAATTTTACAATAAGTGTTGATCAAAGTGGGATCGTAGTGACATTAGCTCTTAGAAATTAGAACCTTGATGAAGATTAGAGCTTAGAATTTCTAGATAATGGAGTGAATAGAAGAATTGATCTCGTGATTTTTACACAAGAATATATGTGTGTTGAAATGAGGAGAGGAGGGTCTCCTTTTATTAATTCAAATGGAAGGTTTTCAGTTTCCAGCGACTGTGAATTCAAGAGAAGGATCTTCCAATATTCAAATGCAATGTTGGGATATCAATGGATAAATAAAATACAAAATGATTCAATTATTCACTTGAATATTATTGCTTAGGTGGTCACTAAAGCTAAATGAAGCGCTTACTAGTAAAATTTAGAAGCTTCTAATCATTGTTGAAGAGGTTTAGTAGATTTGATATCAAGACTAGTATAATAGTGTTTATTAGTCGACAAAAGTTTTGCATAGTTGATTGTAGTGGTTTTTTACTCGAATGGTAGGAAAGGTCAATAGTTGCTGACTTCAAATAATTGAGTAATTAGAAAGGTTATTTAGTTGAGGGATCTTTTTGGTTGAATTAGTTATTTCAATAAGCTTTACATTTAGGCTCTTTTAGAATAATCCAATGAAAAAATAAGAGAAATGGCATGTCTTTATTCAATAACCAAGCCATCAAAATAAGTTAAAAACCTTTAGTCATCTCCATCAAAAGATATCATAAACAAATGTCTTCTATCTTAGAAAAAAATATTTGAGAATCTACATCTTAGAGTTTTTAAAAAAATATATCATCTTGAGTAAATAATAAAACATGAATCTGATAGATCTATGCTCAATGATTTCAAATAAACATGATTAGATACACAAAAATAAATAGTTGTGAGTGCATATATATTATCAAAACAATATGTTTCACTATAATTAATAATCATCATTATATAAGTTTCAACATAGAATTTAAAGCACTGCCTATTGGGTTGAAAGATAGAGTCAAGGAGAATCCCAATTTATCAATTGATCCATAACCATGTACCTCAGAAAATATGGTTGTTTCCATTTCAATCTGGATTGTCCTTAAATAATTGTAAATCTTATGCCAAATCACTAGACCCTCTATTTTGGATCAAATGGTTTATGATTCTTATGGTATTATGCCATTTTAAATTTTATTTTTGAATATTTAGCTATTACGATGTATATTATTTTCGATTTTCACCATCTCATGCAAATTTAATAACTATTTTTCTACCATATTTTTGTGTAGACTACATTCATGGATTTTCTATGGAGATTTATCTGCTAGTTTAATTAGAAAATGGTAATGTGTCTCGTAGCAAGCTCTATAGGAAGACATCTTAAAGAGTGTCTTATAAGTTGATCAAACTCGAAGATTTGAAATTAATCTTTTCTCTTAGGACAAATGATCTTTTGGTGACTTGTCTTCATCTCCATATCTGACACATCAATAAAGACATTGATTTGTGGGTGGTGAGGAGTGATAAACTTATGTCAAAATGTCAAACCTCCTTACAAGAGATTTAATATATTAATGATCTAGAAGGAAATAGCATCTACCCACATTGATATATAATCCACAACCAATGAATATGCTATTAATCTACTTATTACTAAAATTTTATCCTCAATTCTTGAACAAAAACACATAAAATAGTAAACTAATAAAAAACCTTGAAGAAATAAAATTGGATTGAATTTATAAAATCATATTGTAATTAAATCCTAGAAATAAAATTGAATCGAAGTCTACTAATAAAGCCTTGAAAATTATGAGTTCCTCTAGATTGAGAAAGAAATGTGATGACAAACTAATAGATTACACAGATAATAATTAACATAGATGAAGAAATCAATCTTGAGAACAAGAACTACCACTAGGGACAAGTATTTTATAATGGAAACTCCACTAGGAAAAAACCATGACTAGAGTCGGCTGACTTGGGATTTTGTGATTAATGGAGTCAATTGACTATTTTATTGCCTCAAGTTATTTTCCATGGATAACTCAGCCATTTACCAGTGCTTTGGGTGACAAACTAATTCTTTCCCACAATTTGGATCAAACACCAAGTTCTTTGTACACCTTGGATAAAACACTAAGTATTACAGTATCGTACTAATGAAAAGATTATAACAATCTATAAAAGCAAAAAATATAATTATGAAATGAGAATGATGAGACTAAGAAAATGAATGTTATAATAAATATATGAATTGCAAACCGAATATGTAGGCTACGAGCTCTCAAGATGTAGTCTAAAAGCTCTCACTTTATTATTTTTCAAATTAATAAAGTGACGAAAACAAAAAAATAGTTAAGTTTTGTAAATATTTTTAAACACTAATTTTTTTATCTTTATCTCATTTCAAAATTTGTCTCTTATCTTTATTCAAAATTTGAAAAATTGAAACTCCTTTCTTAATCAGTTTATATGGCTCCCCTCTCTCATTTCAACTTGATAAATCTTTGGTGGAGGAGCCCGATCTCCGAGAGGCTTCTTATTGTAGAAGGGTGCCTACTCCGAGCTGTCCGGTGACAGCGAGTCAGCCTTCATCGAGGCGATTAAGGTCTTTTCCACTCCTAAGGTGAGATACACATTTTTCTTCTCTTATTTTTAACCTAGGTTAACTTAGTTTTATTTATCGCATCTTTATTTCGTCGTCATTTTTTTTTATCTTGATCTTAAAATCCATCATGATTTGATCCAAATCCAACTCTATTTTTCATTTCATATCTCGATCTATTCATGTTCTTTTCTACCTCGCACGATTACTCACCTCCGACCACGCATGGTGGTCAGAGATCTCGTTCCTTCCGCCATTCTCTTCGGAACCGCACTCGTTCACGTCTTCCATTTTGATTTTGGGATCAATCTGTCATACTCACATCCTAATTGTTTATAAATAAAATATAAAAAAATAAGAAATATATAATTTTTCTTTCTTTCTAACATAAGTTTTGGAGGATATATAAAAAACATAAATAAATAAATAAAACAAAAAATTCTTCTATTATAGTTTTCAAAAAATTTAAAAATAATAAAAAATAAAAATTTGGTCGCTCCTGCCCACCACGCAAACTCTGTTCCTGTCCAAAGGCTCCTCACTACCCCTCGTAGCGCGTCACCGATGTCTGCCCTCTTCCATCGGCTGCCACCTTCCTCCGTCACCAACATCATTCGTCACTGCCCATCTCAGCAAAGCCGTTTCGGCACCGTCCCTCACAACGCATCACCGACGTCTGCCCTTCCCTGCCATAGGTGCTCCTCTGTTAGACCTTCTCCCATCATGTCGTCTATCGACGACCAGCTTGCCTCGTCGTCGAAGTCGCATTCCCAGCCAACCACCCACGGGGGGATCTCCGTCGGCCTCCACAGAGCACCGGGATGGTGCCACTAACGCTTGGAGCGGCCCTCCATCAAAGACCTTCGCGTGAGCCAAGACCATCTGACCACCTGTGCACAAAGATTTGTTCTTCATCACCAGAACTACGCGAACCCAATGATCTCAACCACCTTTGCCATCTGAGCGAAGTGCCAGTATCGCCACTCTTTGCTAGCAGTCGCCAACGTCCGCCTCCCTTGGCTTGGGCAAGAAGAAGGGTGCGCCCCCTTTTGGCTTGCATGAGAAGAAAAGGCCCATGTGCCCCGTTCATTTTGCTAATGGAAGAACGATCAATCCAGGAACCTTAGTGATTTAAAAAAGGGGGAAATTCCAACTACGTCCCTAGAATTTTTGAGATCCTCAAAAAGACCCCTACCAAATTCAAGCACGTGTCATACACGTGTTTCTTGGGTAAATTGCATTTCTCATCCTGCTTTTATTTTCTTGTTATTTTCTTATGCAAATACATTGAATAATTGTATTTCAGTCATTGTGTTTCTAGACATTATTTTGCTTGCTTTTATCATTGAAATAAATATCATTTGCTGTTAGTAAATTCCTCAAAAGTTTGTATATATTCATGTTGTATTCTTCTTCATTGTACATAAATTTCATTGTGTTTTATTTCCGTTTGATATTATTAAAATAAAAAAAATGTCATTTTCTCTTCTTAAAATTCAAAAATTCATAAAAATTTGAATATTGCTCTAAAAATTCTAAAAACATTAGAGTAGTTTACTTTTTGTGTCTTTTATTTCCTATCCAAATTTTGCATGATAATTATTTATAAAATCCAAAAAATTGTAAATTACTAAAAATATCATAATAATCATAAATATTATAGAAAAATCCAAAAATAGTGATTTCAGTTCTTCTTTGTAGATATTTGTCTATATTTTAGCATAAATAATAGTTTCCAAGTGTTTTGGGTACTTCAAATATTTTAAAGCTGCAAATTACTCAGGATTGTGCACTGTTTATCATTTTTACCACTATTCGATTTAAAAAAAATGCAAAATATCAGAAAATTATACATAAATTCCCAAAAATATTTCAAAGCCTTTATAACCCAAAAAATGTTTTCTTTGTATTTTTCTGAGTATTTTATGTATAGCTGAAAAAAATACAAGAAGAGTGTGGTATGTGTATTTGTTCCCATGCACATATTGTTCCTTATTTGAAATTTTAAAAAATTGCAAAACTAAAATCACAAAAAAAAATGAAAATTAAAAAAATAAAAAATAGAAATAAAAAAATAAAAAAGAGAACAATTACACAAAAATCAAGGATAGTTTGCATTTGAGATTTCTTTTTCTTTTAATTGATTTTGTCGATTATTTGAATAACCATCAGGAATTGTAGCCTCCATGAGTTTGATCATGTCCGTTGTATAGGTAAAAAGGTTGCAAAAATATTTCTCTTGCTCGCATTATTTCTTTTAATTAATTCCGTGTGAGAAGAAAAAAAATTCTTTATACCGAGAATGTTGGGGATAACGATGACTATATACCAATAAATATCAATCCTCGAGTTTTCCGTGCAAACAGAGACATCTGGTCGAGTTAGTTTGTGATGAGAGGGCACCCTTGCCCCATCCTATGCCCACACGCACACACACAATAGTTCCCATCTTCTTCACCCACAAGGATGACATTGTACAGACTACTCTTAGTCATCTTTATGTAGATGGTGATTCCAATCTCTTCCCTATTATGGAAGAGATAGAAAATTAAAAAAATTTGACCACCCTTGAAGTGGTGGCAACTATTTTGAATATTATTGAAGCCCTACTGCGAAAGGTCATTAACCAATTATCTATGCTCACACACAAAAGGAGAAAGTTATGATATAAAACCAAGCGACACATTCTTACCATGGCTACTGCCCATGCCATCACACACCATTTTCCTACTCAGAAAGGGAACACTAGTACACCCCTCTCGAGATGGGCCATTTCTGACTACCATTGTGATCATACTCTCCTTGATGATGATGCATCGATTAATATAATACCCTTCTCACTCGTGCGGTCTCTTAATGTAGCGCCTATCACAAAAACCAGGATGATTTAGATATCCGTTAATGGATCAATAAAGTGGTCGAAGGGTATTCTTGAAATAACTTAATTCAGATCTAGGGTATGAGCTTCACAGTAGATTTTGTCATATTTCCCAAGGAGACCTCCACCCCCATGGAGCTTGCTCCAATTATCATGGGATGGCGCCTTCTCACCACTACGAGTGCATTATTGATTATGGATATGTAGAGGTACGCTTTCATTCTAACAATGAGAGTGTCTTGATTGAAAAGATCACTACGTCCACTACCAGCTAGGAACTCACATATAATGAGAGTATATATGTGTCAGTTGACCCCAACGACTATGACCTAGCAGCTCATATGAAAGAGGTTTTCTTTATCATGGATGATACTGAGACTCGAGAATTCCTCTTCAAGGAGGATTTCTCGGATAACAATGTTCTTGGAGTTCCCTCTTCTTGTGTATGGCGATGTGTTGTTGGCATCCGTCGTATTTACACCATAGACACCTTAGAGCGGAGGGAGGATTATGAGAGACTTCCCTATCCAAATATGACCACAATACTCCCATTCATGAGCTCGTGCCTTTTCATTTTAAGGTCCGCAAGACTTTCCAGGCCGAAATGACCATACTACTTCCACTCATGAGTTCATGCCTTTTTGTTTTAAGATTGCTAAGAATCTTTAACATGTCGATCAAAATTGGGTTGTGTCAGCTAATTACCCCTATATCAACTTGCACCTTGTTAGATCAATTCCTTGACGGTCGCAAGAAGGTAAGCTTTCTATTGTCTTGATCATTGTATAACAACAACTTTATATATCTCCTTTTGTTTTTTTTCATTCCATCTAATGTTTCTTTCGTCCACTTTGATTTGTGTGTTTTCCTTGCTTATGATGTTGTACTTTGTCCTAAGTATAGGGGAAGTGAAAAAGTTGAGTATTCATTCTTTGTTATGTTTTGTCACTCTTGTTGTTCCATATACTTAGAGATGTTTTATCGTAAGTATAAGGGGAGTGGTGCGTACATTCCCACAATGTTTTTCTATACGTTTATTTTTCTCCTCACCTATCTCATGTCTTGTTGATAGTCTCTAAACTTAGGGATATCTCACCCTAAGTATAAGGGGAGACAAATCAAGGTGTTGATCTATTCATTCTCATCCTCGACCCTCCTTACATGTTGTATGCATGCTGCTATACTTAGGATTTATTGATCCTAAGTATATGGGGGTGATCGATTTCTCATTCTTCATTCTTTCATTATTCTTTAGTTGTTGTAGTATAGGTTATAGTATACTCAGTATGAGTTATGTCTTCTTCTTTTCTCTCTAATCTATGATAGCTCTAGCTACGTTTAGGGGGTCATATATATGTTTTATATATTTTAGTCATAACTCATACTTTCATATTTTTAATAATATGGCTAATTAATAAAATTAAAATACACATAAAAAACTCTTTGCAATTACGATTAATAAATCGCTTAAAAATATTTTGTAAAATGTTTCAAAAATGGTTGAACAATTCTTTTAAAAATCTTTTGAAGTTGCTTGGAAAATATTTTACAAAATGTTTTCAAACATTTGTAAAAATGTTTTGTTTGTAAAAGATTCTTTTCATTTGTACAGATAAAATGTTTTGGAAATCTGTTTGCAAACAGTTTGTAAAGTGATTGCAAAAATTCTTTGAAAAATATTTACATACTGTTTGAAAAATCTTTGCAAAATGATTTTCATATTTTGTAAATGTTTGCAAAAATTATTTGTCAAATTATTATCATAATAAATTTTTCAAAAAGTTTTTTAAAATCATTTCAAATTATTTTGAGAATCTTGTACATAATTATAGAATATAAAATTCTTTAGAAACCTTTTTCATAAAAACCTGTAAATAACAACTAACTTAAAACTTGTAAATACCTAGGGTAAATTCTAAAATTCAACTCTTGTAATAACAAATGCACTCCCGTTTAAACATTTGTACATAATGATTTCACTAATCCTTTTGTTTTTCAAAAATACCTAAAATTTAGCAAAGTTCAAAAACCCATAAAATTTTGCAAAATGTTTTCAAAAACAGCATAGAAATTCGAAAAAGTTTTTTAAAAAATTGTATAAAAAGTTTAAAATCAAAAAATTGATTCACAAAAATATTTTCCTGCATATTACATAATATTTGCATTTTTCGGATTGGTAGTGACAATTGAACTACTCGAAATAGAATCTGAAGATTAGAAATTGGTTGGACCTTAATCCACTTGATCACAAAAACCTTATAGGAATTGGAATTTAAGCGCTTCAGATATATTAGACTTAATTCTTTGAGACCAAAAGACCAGTTCAGCGTCATCTTGACTGCCTAAGTAGAATATTTAGAACACCTGCATAACTCTTATAGACAGTGACCTAACTTGCACATGTGCACCTTAAACTTTGCTCAGCTCAATTTTAGTGTTGGAGGGTTGTATTTGCTACATGAGACACAAGAAAATGGATACTTACAATGTCACATTTTTGTGGCCATTGTGTCCCAACCTAATCAACTATCTATGAGGTCTAATGATAGGATGTCATGGGTTGCAATAATGCTTCAAAAGTGGGATAGTCTACTGGCTCAATAGGAAACAATCCCTATGTAAATATTGTCGTCTATAGTATTTAAACAAAAAAGTGCAAAATCAAAAACTCCAAAAAATAGATGGGCAAAATCAAAGAAAAATAAATTCCGTCGGAGTATGTATATGTCAATAAGAATGGTTGAGCTTCAAAATCAAAGATACATGTGATCCTGCACTCGGATGGCTTGGCTACACTGGTCAAACATACTAGGACACGTAGCTACATTGGATGCCATCCATTCGCTTCTCCATCTCCTCTTCTTGGGCCAATTGCACTTGAACTTAGAAGGAAATACCTCGTTTCTAGAGGAAAGAGTTGATGGATTGGGGAATTAGGGTCACGATGTTGGAGAAGTTTGTCTTTTACCGCTTCAGACGAGAGCGGCTACATATCACTTACATCATAAAAGATAGACTCATAGTCATAAAGGAATGTTGATGAATCCACGATTCATCATCTTTATTCTTTTATTTTAGCTTAATTTCCTTAGTCAAACACCTAGAAATACCTACTAATTCCATGAAATTACTGCTTTGCATGCATTTGTTAAATATGCATTTTTAACACTATTTATATTCAAAATAAAAGAATAAAGAAGAAAAGAAAAAGAAAATAAAAATAAAGGACATATTTATGAAAAAATGTAGACTGACCTGAACCCCGAGAAAAGGTCAAGACCTGACCTAATCAACAAGGAATAAAGTTGAGGGAGATAGGGTCTTCAATTGAAAAATCCAAAAATATTTTGTAAATACTTTTCGCTATATTTATACAAAACTTATACTATTTTATTTGTATATAAATTTATCACAAATAAAATATTTTTCTAAACCAAACGTTATAAATAAAAATGTTTTGTAAATAACATAAATATTTATAAAAAAAATAATGTACAGATTACAAATAACCACACTTAGAAAAGCCATAAAATGATAATCGAAAGACCAATTCTCACTCCATACAAATTCAAAATGAATCAAACTCACTTTCATTGTACTCTAAATTAAATTATCTTTCAAATGGCCATGGTTTCATAATTTTGGAGTTACAGTTGAAAAGTCGGTTTTCTGGGGTGGTTTGTGCAGTTTTACCATTTACTTATTATATATATTTTTTCATATTTATTTTTATGCATAATTTCCATAATTGTCAATATTATATTCATTATTACAAATTAAAAAAAGAATAAAAAATAAAAAATTTATTATTTAAAAATAATTTTCTTATTTGAACAAGTGTATATTGTACTATACGTATATAATATTTGTATACAACTAATTTCCATACATAAAAATCACCAAAAAATTAAATATCTAAAATTAATTAATTAAATTAAATTAATTACGAAATTTGGATTTAATTATTTAAATTATTCATTATTCGATTCCAAAACATGCCTTGTATATAAAGATGTTATTATATACCTTAAATAGCCACCATTAAGGTGGCTAATTAATTTTTTGTAAATTAATTAATTAATTTAATTTACTTTATTACGAAGCTCATTTTTAATTAATTTATTTATTTAACAAATAAAAACATTCTTTATTTGTTCATTCTTTCCTTTCTTATTTTCCTTCTCTTTTTATGGGGCTCCTCCTCCCTCATTTGTCTTTGATCAGTCTTTTGTAGAGAGGAGCTCAATCTCCGAGAGCAATCTTCTCGAAGAAGGTTGCTCAGCCTCAGAGCCATCCGGTGACAGCGATTCGGCCTCGTCGAGGCCATTACAGTGTATCCGATCTTGAGGTGAGATTCATTCTCTTTTCCGTCATTTTTCCTAAATAAATATTAGTCTTGATCTATGCTTCGATTTCTTGATTAAAATTAGATGTTAAAATCCCAAAAAAATCCATCTCCACATTTGACATTCGAATCCGATTACCATCTCATTCTTCGATCCTCACATTTCACATTCTAGCTCACACGATCTATCACCTCCGCCACGCATGGTGGTCGGAGATCCGGATCTATCTCTCATCGCGCCCAGATCCGTACCCGTTCATGTATCCCCATTTGTTAATAAATTAAAAAATGTATTTTTTTAACATTTGTTTTTATAGGATATAATAAAAAATAAAAATTATTATATTTTTTTCTCTAACATATGTTTTGCAGGAAATTGAAACAAAATTAAAGATAAAAAAGTTATATACAAAATTTTGTGTACAAAAGAAAAAAAATAACAACAACAGGTCAGTCCATGCCGACCCCCGCATGACGGCAGCGGAGCCTTCACCAACCGCCTCGCCTTGTCCACCAAATGCCTTCCACCACAAGCATTGCCAGGCCATGGTGCGACCATCACCGCGCGGCTGCGCTCTGCAGTCACTCTAGCCGTGCGATGCCCTCACCTTGCCCTTCGTCGTGCCTCTCTACCGTCGCGAGGTACACGCCGTGCGCGACCCCTCCAACTGCGGTGCCTCGATCCCCAATATCCACCGACGCCGGTGTAAGGTGGCGTGCTGCAGCCCCCGCACGCTCTGACCTCGACTTCCGCTCGTCGTTCGCCTTGCGCGAGGAGGAAAAGAGGGAGGCCAACATAGGCCCTCTCCCTCTTTCAACATGGACAGGACACATAAGAAACCCTAGGTTTCGTAATAAAAAGAAAAGATATTTGGGGAAATTAGAATGAAGTCCCTGGAAATTTTCAAATTTGCAAAGAAATCCATGCACTCTAGCATACACAACATGGGCTTTGCACGTTACAAACTAGGTAATTTGTGATTCCTACCTGCAATTTATTTCTTATTATGTTTTGATGCAAAAACTTCAAATAATTGCATTTCAGTTCCTGATCCATACCTTCAACTGCATGATCTTTTTGATGAAATAAAAATTTTTATTGTTAAAAAAATTATAAAAAATTGTGTATGCTAATGTTATATCCTTGATCATTGTTTCTAAAATTTCATTGCATTTTGTTGCTATTCGATATTTTAAAAAATAAAAAATAGTGTCTTTTCTCTGCCTGAACTTAGAAAAATCATAAAAATTTGAAAATTTGCCTAACAATTCCAAAAACATTATTATTGGTGTATTTTATTCCCCTTTAATTTCTTTCCAATTTTCTTCCAATAATCATTATAAAAACCAAAAAAATGCGAACAACTAAAAATCTTAGAAAAATTGTAGAAAACTCTAAAAAAATCAAAAATTCTGATTTCAGTCTCTATTCATAGATATTTGATAGTATTTTAGCTAAAATAAGTTCCAGGAGCTTTGGGGAATTAAAATATTTTTAAGTTGCAAAATACTCTTGGTTGTGCATTGTTTACCTTTATTTCCACTGTTTGATTTTTTTTATAAAATCATAAAAACATCAGAAAAATTTGAAAGTTATGAAAAATATTTTAAAACCTAGAAAATACAAAAATATATTTTCTATAATTTTCTGGGCATTTTGGTATTCTGAAAAATACAAAAAGAGTGAGGTGTGTGTATTTGTATCCTTTTATGCATATTGTTCCTAATTTTAAAATTATAAAAATTAAAAAAAATAAAAAACAACTAAAAATTTAATTTCAAATTTTTATGGCTAAATTTTAAATCATGCTCCTTGTATTCAACCCTGGTCGCTATACTGGGTAAATTAAGTAGCGAAATCCGCTTGCTTTTCATTGATTGATTTCTCTCTTAAGTCGTTAATATATTTTTATGGTTGATTAAGCTTGACGATTTGGGTCACAACGACCCTTGATTATTTGCATACTTATCTCGAGTTGTCTGACTTGTCATCAGAATGGTGTCGTTGCCGGGGAGCACGATGTAGTTGTCATTTTTCAGTTTTGCTTGCCTCTTTATATTATAATTATTTTCTGGCCTTCTCTTATTTTCTCTTTATGCGAGGGACTGCTTGGAGGAGACTATGAGTCTTTTTGGAGGACCCGTACAGGAGATGGAGCAGAGAAGAGAAGAAGATAGTCATTTTATTTGGAGAACAATTAACTGAGTTGTAATAAATAGACTGTGAACTCTTGTGGACCTGGACATTATTCGGGTTCTGTTTCACCATGTGTCGGTGCACTTAGGGGACCTCACTGTTATTTTTGTTGTTTTTTATTTCATTGCCATTATTTTCTATTTGATTCTCACGAATGTAGCCCGTAGATGTAGGATTTTTATTAATTGTGACGTAATTAGCTAAGGCCCGACACCTAATTGCTAGCATGTACCTATAGAACGTAATTGGACCTTGCAAAAAATTAAATTGAAAAAGTTAGCCTAATTGTATTTGAGACCGCACGCCATGAGGAGACACATACAACGCTAGCAAGACACGTGGCGGGCACCAAGTGACTCCCAAGTTCGGACTCCGGACTCGATTCGGTTAGATAGTTATTGTTCTTCACGATCAATAGAAGTTGCTCGTCTAAGGTCGATTTCTTTGTGCATTATATAGTTAGTTTATTTTCAGTATTTAATTTATGTATGGGTCGTATTGCATTAGAGTGTTGGAGAAAGGTACACATTTCTATCCCCGCATGCATCATCGTGTTTGACAGGGCATTGGCTTTTTTGACTTTCTCCCCTGATTTTTGGAATCAAAATAATCAAAGGAAATGAAAAAATTCATTATGCGTTGTTTGTTCTTGAAAAAAATCTAAAAAATGAAAGCAATAAAATTTGGGACTTCTAAAGCAAACTTGACCCTAAAACTCACCTCATCCGAAAATATTTGTTTTGAGGAGAGTCACCCCCTCATTGTTTGGTTTGCTTGTGTGAGAGAGTGATCCGCACACTAGGATGGAGCCACACCTGAAGTTCCTTTAGACTACTGGTCTTGGTGTTAGTCGTTCTCCAATGAGGATCTCTCTGGTAACCGGTAAAGCAGCCTGTGACGTCCTTAACAGAATGAGTTGATCGGGTAGCCAGTAAACAGTCTGTAACTTGTACTTGCTGAGAAAGATCTAGATTTGGTATTGGGCCAGTCTCCTGGGAGCATCGGGTTCCTAACAGCTCGTTTAATCGCTCTACAAGATTGATTTATCACCTAAACTAAAATTGACAAGATAAATGACCGATCCTTTACGGTCATCAACTCGTGATGAGTAGGTGAATTGGGGGTTTCACTTTTCATCTTGTTTGTTTACCATATCTCATACGCACTCATCCGTACATCACGATGATGGGCCGGATGTCCCTTAGGTTGCCTTTGGTAGCACCGCTCTCCAGCACTCCGACTCATTCATCTAGGGAGGTTTCAGGGAGCCTAGACCCGCTCTATGAACGTGAGTTCAATTCCACCCTATTCTCCCTTGACCATCCTTCTTCGAGTCCTGAGGTGCCTGAGTAGAGGCCTACATAACTATTTGTTCATTTAATGGCACCTAAATTGGGGCCTTTTACCTTTGTAGAGACCTGTGAGATGGCCAGCAGTGATGGACGAACCGATGGATAGCCTCAGAGTTAAACTTATGTTCTAGATCAAAGTGCCATCAACAACACCTTACTAGCCTCCCTAGAGACGATGCAGTGACAGATTCGGGATCAGGGAGCATTCATGGCGGAGGTTCGTCAAGAGTTAGCACAGATGTGAGCCGGCAACGGAGAGCCTCAACTGAGACCAGCCAGTTGAGAGATGCTTGTTGCTGGAGGAGGAAAAGGAGGACATCCAGAAGACTCGCAGGATCCACCCAGACCAGGCAGGCCGTTGAGGTAGTTGCACAACCTTGGTGCATCCCTCACAAACCGTTAGATCCAGCTTCCATCTATTCTGGGCAATTTTAAGCTTCCGCCCCAAACCATTCAGCTTTTGCCCAAGTTCCATGAGCTAGCCACTGAGGAGTCGCATCTTCACCTGTAGGAGTTTGAGATGATCTACAGTAATATCCATGATCGACTTGTTGATGAGAACACCATCAAGATGGTGGCATTCCCATTCTTCCTGGTTGATAGAGCAGCCTACTGGCTGAAACATTTGGGGAGATATATTACTTCATGGAAGCAGCTTTAGACCGAGTACTTGAACAAGTATTATCCACTCTGTCGGACTAATGCAACACGAGCTTTGATCAACAATTTCTCCATGACCCCTAACGAGCAATTCCATGAGGTGTAGGATCGATTCTGTGAGCTCATTGATCGGTGACCACATCATGACATATCCAAGACCAATCTTGTCCAGAGCTTCTTTTGTGAGCTGACACCGGAGCTATAGGAGCTTGTCAATGCTTCTTGTGGGGGCTCCTATTTCGCCAAGGATGAAGACCAGGTCGGGGCTATCTATGAGGAGATGGCTAAAAACTACACAATGATGTCCCAGACCAGGCTCTCCACTCAGGGAAGCCCCCACTCCATGTCGTGTCCTATCATAGGATAGAACTGGGTGATACGGGTCCACCCATGTCTTCGTCAGCAGCAGTAGCACATGTAGAATCTTCAGCCGTTGACATGGGTAATATCAACGAGAAGTTGGACCGCATAGAGATAATAGAGAAGAAGTAGTGCCAGGGCATGACACAGATAGATGAATTGGCACAGACTCTTAGTGACCTATACAAACGGTTTCTCAGCCTCGTCCCAGATCACGAGCTGATCCCAACAACAACAGTTCTTCCCAGCACTCTGCCTAGTACAGCCAGGTTCACCACATTTAGACAGAGCTGGTTCAGCTATTGCAGTAGCACTACTCTCAGCCACCACCATCTCAGGACACTCGAATGGAGATGTATCAGTCAGATTAGCCGCTGGAAGTTCTTCCCCCGCCCCCTTACGAGCAGGAGCCGTTGATGGAAGTCAACGGGATTTGGTACGACTGACAACAACCCGGGATACGCCGAGATCATCAAGGATTCAGGTGGTCTACTGGAGGTGCCTCATCCCAGCAGTAGGCTCTAGATCAGGGTGGACAGAGCAGCCAGCAATAGCAGTAGCCCCAGTATTCCCAGCCCTAACGGTATTACCAGTCGAGTCCTTGTCCCCACCATTAGGGATAGCAGTGGAGGCTGCAACAGCCTCAGCAGTATTCTCAGCCTCCCCCTCATCAGTACCAGTAGAGCCAGCCTCATTTCTAACGAAGCAACCTGTTTGGTTCTCATGGACCAGTCTATCAGAACCCATCCCTTGATGATTTAGCTCGCCTACTCTCAGACCAGCAGGCATCCTTCAGGCAAGAGATGTGTGAATTCAGGCAAGAGATGAGGGAAATAATCAAGGAAAAATCCAACATACCCACTTAGATTGAACCAAACTCGAACAATATAAAGAGGAAATCTAAACAGGTACAGTTTACATAGACCACCACTCCTGGTGATTCATTCGGTGATATTTCTTTCTATATATTTTACACTGATTTTGTGATACTTAGGAGCGGTAGAATGCCAGCTAGTGGTACCTCGTTTGAGAAACAACCCCATGATGATCCAAGAGGCATCAGATGAGGAGGATAGTGGTGATGATGCCACTGATGATATTGATGACGGTGGTGCTACGCCACCCAAGATGATGATCCAATCGACGGTATTGGGGTCGTCATTTCTCCAGATACAGTTGGTGGTATTGATGCCACCATTCGATATGACGTTGAGCTACAGTGCGGTGCTGATGTCGCAAAGACAGATGTCGTGGGTGGTGTTGATGCCACCGTGTCTAGTCTTGTTGTGTTTTCTCTTAACTTTGTACCTCAAGATAATATCAAAAATATCGAAAAAATGAATAAAGGAAAGGTTTCTTCGTCTACTCCGAGTCCATATGTGTTGCATGATGATCCTTGTATGGTCTCCATTCCTTCACATCAGCAGGAACCTCTTTCTGACCCTCTAACTGAGGAGGGCCCAGCTATCCCCTTCCCTCAGAAACTCCCTTGGCTTAAGGAAAGAAAATGGAAAATCCAAAAAAATCACAGCATATAGAGTTTAGCCAATAGATGATCGACAGATTCCATATCCAACTGACTCTACAGGAGTCACTAAAGCACATCCCTCTCTTCCAGAAGCACATGAGAGAGAAAACTACTATGCATAGGAAGAAGAGGAATCATACTGTAGAGATCCATGTGCTGACTCATGCCACATGTTTCGCTATTCAATTGCCAGCCAAGAGACCTGATGCAGGAGCTCTATATGTCAGATGCCACATTCATGAGCAACAGTTCGATCATACCCTATTAGACAACAGTTCTTCTCTTAACCTTCTTCCTGCTGCCTTACTCGATCGATTCGAGTTTGACCCTCTTAGTCATAGCAAGACAATCCTTTGGTTTGCTGATAGATCTATTAAGAGGCCGAAGGGGTTACTAAAGGTTGTTGTTTTCACTATCAGGGCTTTTAATTCCCCGTGGACTTTGTTATATTGAACATGGAGGTCCCTGAATCAATGACAGATACCCCCATCATCTTACGATGACCATTCTTGGCCACAGCCACGGCGGTGTCTGACCATGATGTTGGGAAGGTATACTTTCGTGTCGAGGGTAAAAGTGTACAAATAGAGACGATTAAGGAGACCAGATCTAGAGATTCAGAGTGCTTGGATCAGATGACGGACTCATAGTAGATGATAGAGGCAGAGCTAGACATCCACTAGGAATGCGACTTTGTGATTACAGATGATGAAGCTGTTTGGGCAGATCCTCCATCACGAGCTCTTCCCACATCTTCAGATAGTATAGATTCACATATCATGGTAGATGAGAGTTCGGAGAGCACACTCATGGCTTAGGATACAGTAGAGGTTGTTTATCATGGTCAGGATAGAGAAATTGATTTCATCTCATACTCATCATATTTAGATCCCTCAAACATAGACACCGATTTTCACTAGCAGGAGTTCGATGAATATTTACCGTGTCTGGTGCCTATAGAGCTGACAGGTAGGGTGAAGAGTGAGCCAGGTCCGTTGACAGATATACCAGCAGGGCCATCTTTGTTAGGGTTACCACTACAACAAGAGTTATTACACATAGATCTGGTAGCATTCACTGAGACATTCTAAAAGCCAGATTTACCAGCTCCCACTTGTCCAGAATTGAAGACCTTACCGCAGAGAATGAAGTATAGATTCCTTGCGGGTGAGCCATATATGTTCCCAGTCATTATCTCAGCAAATTTGACTAAAGACCAAGAATATCGTTTGATGGAGGTTCTTTAAAGAAATCGCAAGGCACTAGGATAGAGTGTAACGGATCTCCAGGGGATAAGTCCAGCCTTGTGCTCCCACCACGTTTATCTCGAATAAGATGCCAAGCCCTCACGTGAGTTCTAGCGATGGTTGAACCTGAATCTTCAAGAGGTGGTCATGAAGGAAATATCTAAGTGGTGGAGCGCCTATTTTATCTACCCCATATCCAACTCCAAGTGGGTTAGTCCATTGCATGTGATACCCAAGAAGATGGGTATCACCATAGTTGTGAGCGAGTCTGGAGATGAGATAGCTACCTGAGTACCCACTTCTTAGAGGGTCTGTGTGGACTACAGACGATTGAATCAAACCACCAAGAAAGACCACTTCCCGCTACCATTCATAGATCTGATCATTGAGAGACTAGCTGGGAAGAGTTATTACTGCTTTCTGGATGGGTATTCGGGATACAACCAGGTGGCCATAACGCCCAAAGACCAAGAGAAAACAACTTTCAGCAGTTCGTTTGGGATGTATGCTTTTAAACAGATGCCTTTTGGATTATGTAATGCCCCAGCTACATTCCAAATGTGCATGCTCTCAATTTTCTCAAACATGGTTGGTGAATTTTTAGAGGTCTTCATGGATGACTTCTTGGTCTACGGTGACAGTTTTGATGCATGGCTTGATTACTTGGACTGAGTACTTCAGCATTGCTTTAAGGTCAATTTAGTATTATCTTGGGAGAAGAGTCACTTCATGGTGACTCAGGGGACAGTCTTTGGCCATATCAACTCCAACAGAGGCATGGAGGTTGACCCATCCAAGGTAAGATATCATCAAGAAACTCAATCCACCTTCTAATTTATGACAGTTGCAGTCTTTTCTAGGGTATGTCGGTTTCTACCGACGGTTCATACAAGACTTCAATAGGATTTCCCGACCACTTACTAATTTGTATACAAAAGGCATCGAGTTCCTTATCGATGATAAGTGTCTTGCGTCATTTGAGACTCACAAGAATCTAGTTGTTGAGGCTCTTGTCCTTCAGTTGCCTGATTGGTTTCTCCCATTCGAGATCATGACGAATGCCTCTGATTTTGTCGTAGGGGCCATGCTAGGATAGAGGAGGGACGAATTACCATTTTCCATTCACTACGCTACCCGGACATTGGATGCCACTCAGCGAAATTACACAGTCACAGAAAAGGAGATGCTAGTTGTTGTCTTTGCCTTGGATAAGTTTCGATCTTACATTCTTGGTTCTAGAGTGACTATTTATACTGATCACACTGCCATCCAATACTGAATGACAAAGAAGGATGCGAAAGCCAGATTAATCAGATGGATCATTGATGAATCCTCATTTATTACTCTTTATTTTTATTTTAGCTAATTATCTTTGCAAAGCATCTTGTAAATAGTTGTAAATACAATAAATTCGCAATAAGTATGCATTTGTTAATATTCCATAATTAGCATGTATTTGTGCAAAGATAAAAGAATAAAGAAAAAAGAAAAAGAAAGAAATATTGAGTGACCAAAACCCAAGAGAGGGCCCACGATGGGCCTGATCGTCAAATAAAAGAGGTAGAGAGAGATAGAGCCACTTCACCTTGTACATATATACCCTCTATGTATATAAATTATTTTTACAAAAAATAAAAATAAAAATGTATTTTATTCCCTTGTATATATTTCTAAAAAATAAAACAAAAATTAGAAAAATAAAATAAAAATAAAACTAGAATAAAACGCTCTCTCTCACCTTGTATATAATATATCTAAATATGTATCTTTCCCTATTTAATTTATACTTGTAAGTAAATAATATACAACAAAAACAAAAACAACAAAGCCTTTTCCCACAATTAAGTAGGGTCAGCTACATGGATTCTTCGCCTCCATTCAGATTTATCTTGGGCTAATCCCGGGCTTATATCCACAAAACTAAGATCCCTTCGTATTGTCTCTTTCCAACACTTCTTGGGCTGTCCTCGCCCTCTCTTAGCCGGCTCAACATCCCAACACTCGCATCTCCTAACTGGTGCATCAGCTGATCTTCTTTGCAAATGTCCAAACCATCTTAAGCGATTTTCTCGCATCTTATCCTCAATCGGAGCTACACCAACTTTCTTTCTGATTGTAAGTAAATAATATAAAATAAAAAAATTGTTTTATAATCCAAATATTTTGTTGTAAATAAATAAAATATAAAATTGGGGTATTTGTGTAAAAATAATAAAAGAAAAATATTTGTACAAAATACATAGATAGTTTATACCTATATATAATACATTATATTGTATATACCATAATGTATTTTTTATATAAATAAATAAAAATCACAGAAAAATAATTTGGAAAATATTCAATATTTTTCATTTTATACACTTTTTAATTTAAAAGCATTTACTATTTTTAATTGAGTTTATGAATATTTTTGTACATCCTATTTTCTGATTGGTCCAGGAGGAATGTTGACTCCGGTCAACTACCCCTACCAGACTCCCCCTCGCACGGATCCGGGTTTTGCGCACTTTTCACCAAATTATTCCACGATCCTCGCCTGTTGATTATTTTAGGGATCTGCCCCTCGGTTCACGCGCTTTGACCCAATTCTTCCGACCACCTGGGATGTTCTATAAATACTTCCATCGCCTCCCCAGCTCTAGAGCACGCGTTGCACCCCTTTTAGATACCTAGATACCTTCGCCTCGGTGACAGCAACCAGAGGCCACTCTTGGTGCTTGGAGAGGTGTTGTGTATCCGACGCTCAACTATCATGGCTGGAGAACTGCCCCGAGGAGCCTCCTTCGCCAGCCGCAGCGTGGTCGAGGCCACAACCCCGACATTCATCTCCTCTGGAGCTCAGGATCTCGTTCGGACCTTCAGGTGGTCTTCATTTCATTCCCAACTCAGTTATTTCGCTCAATCTTTCATTTGCACTTCGTCGTCGCTCCGTCAGCTCCGACCAGCCGGTCGGAGCATCGTCCTCTTCATCTACCCATTCAGATCGACCTAAACGCTCATCCTACACCTTCCCACGTAGCCTGATCACCCTGATCTTGACCCGGACCGCCAACATTAGGTCATCTGTCTCTTATACCATCCTCGCCAGAGACCCATCCATCGTCTCTTCTCTGTGTATTAGACCCAATAACCCTGACCGGAGTATCGCTCCGAGTCAGAGCTTTCTCGTGCAGACCTTGACGCACGCGGAGATTATCCATATCGTCCTCCACCACCTTCGCGGGAGTGCTTCCATGTCCCAGTCGTCGCCACATCTATTCGACCGTTAGCTGCTCCATCAGAGTCAACCACCCAACGCAGATGGGCCTCACGATCCTATTGGCGCCTTCAGATCCTTCATCGGAGCTACAAATAATCTTTGGTGCTCAGGTGAAGGTCACCTAGACACAGTTCTTCTAGAGGCCCTCTCCCTCGTCCGATTGAGCGCACCTCCCAGACTTCATCGCAACCATCCGTCATCTGGAGGTGTCAGGCCATTAGATGTCCGATCTAACGGCCCCATACCAGCCACGTCCCCGACATCTGACAGCCGTCAGATCTAAGATCTGGCGCGTCTAGAGTCGTACGATCGCGCCTCATCAGCGGCTGCACACATCCCGTCACCGCCGCTCACGTGCCTCCATGGGTATATTGCTCATTCTATCATGTGTTTATTTTAGTTTTTATTTTAGTCTGTAAAATAAAATTACAATTGGACCATTTTGCACCTCAGTACCTATAGTTGTTCATATTTACATTTTAGTCATGTTTGTGTGGAATCATGTTTGACGTCATGTATCTTTTTGGGTTATTTTCATATGTACCCCGAACTTCTTTATTGTTATTGACTGCATATTTACTTTTCGTATTTACAAATATGCCCTTGTGAATGTTGTTTTACGACATGTGCAGGTTTTGATAGAAAACTTGCATGTTATTATTTGATCCCAGGAGTTATTTTATTTGCATTTTGGCCCCTGTGAGATGTGTATCTTGTTCTAAATCAAATAAATATCAAAAGTACTCTAAAAAGTCTGAAATTTTTACACGTAGCACCTGCTATTGATTTTTAGTAATTATTGTGACCAATTTTAATCTTTCTTGATATTTTCTAAAATTCAAAAACCTTAAAAAGGTTCATTGTTTACTATGAAAAATCCATTATATGTCTTGAAAAATTCCAAAAACATTCTTGGTTGTTTTTATTGTTCAACGTCTGTGCGATTTTGGTTCTGTTTAGTTTATAAAATCCCTAAAAATTTAAAAAGATTAAAAATCTCCTAAAAATAATTAAAAATTCATAAAAAATTAAAAAAAATGTGTTTTCAGGTTTTGTAGGTAAGTTTTCCTTTATAGTTTCACATAAAATTACTGCTAGGATTTTATAGCAATTTAAATATCTTTAATTTGCCTCTTCATCCATGCTATACATTGCTCATTGTTTTTGGCCTTCTTTTATTTTTTAGAAAATCAATTAAAAATCAAAAAAACCCCATAAAATTCACAAAAACATCTGAATATTTCAAAAACATAAAATATTTATGTTCTGAATTTTTAAGCATTTTTGGACCCTTAAATAATTGTTTGTGTGCTTTCTTCATCTTTTCTCTTCTTTTCTTATTACATAAAAGCATAAAAAAAATTTAAAAAAAAACCATCAAAAATTCTTCATCTTTTTCATTACGTGACTACTTCGTAGATTTATCATTCAGTGCTCCTTGTGTTCGACCCTGGTGGCTATACCAGGTTAAATAATTAGCAAAACTGCCTACCTTTTCTTATTTTTGATTGATCGTGTTGGTTGTCTCTCATTACTCTTGTTGAGCCCGGCCCAAGTGATTGAGTTCGCAACGACCTTTGATATCACTTAACCTGAGTTGCTCGGATCGCCCATCTGCATAGCACCGTTGCCGAGGAGCACGGCTTAGTAGTCGGTTTTTATTACTTGTTTGATTTCCCGCTTCACATTATTTGATATATTTTTCCATAACTATGATCTGACATATCTTTCCTTTCTCTCTTTCTTGCGAGGGCTCGACGAGCGAGGGTGGCATTCCTGAGAGTGTCGGAGCACCCGAGTGATGACCGTCAAATTCGCCTCTTTAATAGTGTAAAATAAGGTCGTAGTACAGGAGGCGAATTCGGTTCAGCAAAAACCACGATCTTTGAATGTCATGGAATATTTTAACTTGGCAAGTCTACCAAGTCAGACACAGGGACACGGCTGCCTAATGTGTGTAATGAATTTTGATTCGTGAAGCACAATGTGAGTTAATTTCAATTTCAGGTCCTCATGCAAATTATGCTATTTATAAAGCGATGACTTGATGCATGCATTTTTTATCGGTTTTATGTAGTTATAAAGGATAATGCATGAGCAAATATGCAAGAGAAATTATGTACAGATTTAAATACTACAATTATATCCTAAAATGTGAGCAACGCAATATGAAATGAAATCAGTGCTATATTAATCATCACATGAAAAAGCGGTCATCAGATCAAAGCAAGACAAGGAGAGCAGGGTCCCATTTTGCACATAAAAATTCACTTTAATTAAAACGGGGGCAAATGAGAAATAAACATGCTAAGATGTAGAGGACAAAATAAGAATCAAAATGACACTAAAATCATGCAATTTGGACCTACGATGCTCAAGTTATGATAAAAACAGTGCAAGGGCGTAATTGTAATAAAAACGAAAGGAAATAAAAGGATAAATATTGCATTTAGGTCCTAGGAGGGAGCTAAATGCAATTACCAAAAACCACCTGGGCCCATATGTACTTTTTCCATTGCGCGTAGGGGCCTTTTTGTAATTTCCAAAATGTCTAAGGGTCTCCCTGTAAAATACCCAGGCACGTACGTAAGGCACGTACCTGGGGACCATTCTGCAATTCGTGAAAACACCGGGGTCTTTCGTGTAAATTTCCCAGTCCCTCACCGACGAGGCACGTGAGGGCCCAGGCTCGAGAGGAGGCTCGGGCTCGGATCCACGTGGCGGTTGTTTGATGGTTCGGCTCGAGGTTCGGGGGAACCCGAGTCTGCATGTCTGGTTCGAGGCTTGGGTGCCACGTGGCTTTATCATCACCGTCCGATCGAAGCGATGGGACGGTACCTGCATCTCATTCTCCTCCGCAGGCCACCGGAGGGGGCTGCGCTCCAGCGTACCCCCTATGGCTCTTCCATGCTCCACGAGGCCTTCTGAAGGTCGAAGAAGAAAACTAAGGTACTCGCGATGGACCTGGTGGTGCGGTCGTACTCCGGGAGTAGATGGATCAGATGATGGATCAGGAGCTGCGGGGTGTGAGGCTTGAGGTCGGAGATGGATTGTGAGCTCCGATCATTGAAGGGGCGGATACCTGCAATTGTTAGCGTATAGTCGATGCATGCGAGTATGTGAAGTGCGAGTGTGATTGGGTGAGTGGGATCCATATCGGGCGGAGAAAGTGGTGGCTCAAATGGGACCTCTGACGTGTTGTCGGAGGAGATGGATCGAGGCGAGGGGGGTTCTGAGGAAGAGAGGGGGTGGATGGCGAGGGTTGGCGATGGATGGCGAAAGTGCAGGGGTGGTTGGATGGAGGTGAAGCTGACCGTGGAAAATGGGAAAATTTCAAGAAATCACAAGAAAAAGCAGAGGAGAAAGAACCTCGTCGGAGCAAGGTGTGGCGAAGGTAATGATCTGGGATGAGGTCTCACTGGACCTCAGGGGGTCGTCGCACGACAGGGTCGATCATCCCCGGTGCTCGACGGCTCACTATTGGTTGTCGCAACATGGTCGGAGGCCATGGATCACACCTGGGGGCACTGCCATGATTGCCTCGACAACGTCGCCCTCCGCTGTCACCGGAGGGCAGAGGAAGCTAGGGAGAACCTCCGTGAAATGGTGGATAAGGCTCTCAGGCGGCGGAGGGTGGCTCGTATAGGAGAAGGAGTTCGGAGGTTACGTGGGGGAGGGGCGGTTTCGATGGGGATTTTAATGGTGGAGGTGTAATGGTGGAGGAAGGTTGGAGGTTACTCGGGGATGAAGGATGGTAGGGTTTTGAGGGGAAGGCGTTAGGAGATGGAGAGGTGGTCGGAGATGGCGGCCATAAATGGAAGGGTGCGAGGTTTTGGCGAGGCGTAAAGGTTTGGGGGGAAGGGGTTATGGAGGTAGAATATGAAGGCGAACCGTTGGATCTTGCAATCCAATGGTTGGGATAGGAGCACAGGTGAAGGGCTACGATTAGATCAGGAAGATTTGATCGAACGGGTGGCATTGAGGCGCGAATGAGTGGTTGTGATTGGAATAAGGGGGAAATCGAATGGTTGAAGATGAATAGGCGACGTGACAGGTAGAGGGGCGTCAGATGGAAAGAAGATTGGGCGGTTGAAATTAAAGTGGTGACGTGGCACGTTAACAACCGAGGGATGGGAGCGGATCGAATGGTGGAGGTTGTAGGGAGACGTGGCGCGAGGAGGAGCGTTGGATGATGAGAGTGATCGGGCGGTTGTGGTTTAGGCGCTGGTGAGTGGCTAAGATTTGATCTGAGAGTCAGATCAAATGGCTGGGGAATAAAGCAACGATGGACGGCGGAGATTGAGGCGGGCGATGGAGATCCAACGGTCAGAAGGGGCATCGGGTGGCGGAAGGAGAAGCGGGCCACGTGGGCGGCCCAGAGGGCGCCACGTGGCCCAATGAGAAAATTCAGAGAATAATTACAAAGAAAATTAGAAAAGAAATAGTTAGAGGCCGAATTATGAAAAAGTCAAAACATGAAAGTTACTCGTCTCGACGAGATCTACAACTTTCTTGTTGGCCAAAAAGCCAAAAGAGGTCAACTATACAAAAAGTATTTTTGGGGGTATTTTTAAAAGAATAAAAATACTGATTTTGTGGTTTTGAGATATTTTTGTTTTTTTAGTGTTTTTAAAGGTCAGTGATATATAGACAACTTATCTATCTAATTTTTAGGGGTTTTCGAGGATAAAATAATTCCAAGAAAAAAAGAGGAAATTAAATACAATAAATTAATGGTAATTTATACACAATATAGTACAAGATAAAACAAAGAATTAAAGGTGATTTTATTGGATTATTTAAGACATGGGTTTTTATATGTGGCTTTTAGCATGATGAATACGAGATTCATCACCGAGTGAAGTGGAGGCGACTCGTTTCTTCATCAAGCAGCAAGAGAGCATAGGAGAACGTGAGCAGAAAACTTTGCATATTTGAGTAGTTTAGAATTTTTATCATTATTATTGTAATACTACAGAGGCTTGGACTGTGGACTCTTTACTTGGCTTATCGAGGTTTGTTTCGCCGAGCATCGGTGTGCTCGGGGGACCTCACCGCGGTTTTCACCGGTTTTGTTATTATCGCATCTACTTCCTATCTGATTCTCGAAGTTTCTGGCTCCTAGACTTAAGATTTTCATTGATTGTAATGTAATTAATTAAGACCCAACCCTAATTATCCGCCTACACCTATAGATCGTTAATTGGACCTTATTAATTAAATCGTAAGGAAAAAGTTAGTTTAATTACGCTCGAGCCCACGTGTCGTGAGGAACCACATACAACGTTGACAGGACCCGTTGTGGCGGGCACCGACTAGTTCCCAATATCAGACTCCGAACTTAGTCTGATTAGCTAGCTACTATTCTTCTCGTGTAGAAATTGCTTTGTCTAAGGCCGATTTCTTCTTGCATCATATATGTTGTTTTAATTTTATCTTTAAATTTATGCGCGGATCAACCTGCATGAAGAGAGCTAGAGTAAGGTACGCATTTCTTACTTTGCATGCATCATCGTGTTTGATCGCACATCGACTTTTTCGACTTCTCCCCCTGTTTTCGGACGTAAAATAATCTGGAGAATCAAAAAATTCGTTAGGTGTTGTTTGCTTTAAAAATATCTAAAAAACTATAAAATTGGGACTGCTAAACACATTGACCCTAAATGACACCACATTGAAAAAAACTTATCTTGGGAGAGTAATTGCCTCCTTGTTTGGTTTGGATGAGCGAGAGAGTGAAGCGTACACTAGGATAGAGCCATACCCTTGACAGATAACCAGCCTTTTATACGGGATAGTCTGTTAAAAGCATTGGGTTCCTACTTGCTCTCTTAATTGCTCTGATAGACTATTTTGTCACCTAAATAAAATCGACAAGATAAAAGACCGAACTTTACGGTCATAAGCTCTGTGTGAGTAGGTGAATTGGGGGTTTGTTTGCCTGGTCTTGTGTGTTTTCCAGATCTCATCCGCCTTCACTCTCCACATCATGATGATGGGCAGGAGGTCCCTTAGGCAACCTCTAGTTGCACCACTCTCGAGCACTCCGGTCCACTCATCTATGTTGGTTCGTGAGAGCCCAGACCTGCTCTCCGAATCCGAGTTTGACTCCACCCTATTCTCCTCGACCACCGTTCTCCCAGTCCCGAGGTGTCTGAGCAGAGACAACAACAGATGTTTGAGCATTTGACGGCACCTGAGTTTGGGTCTTTTGCCTTTGCAGAGACCATAACCAGTAGCGAGGAGCACACTGATGGATCCAGCCAGACACAGACATATGTTCTTGATTAGGGTGCCATTAACAATACCATGTTAGCCTCCCAGGAGACCATGCAGCGACAGATTAGAGATTAGGGGGCTTTCATGGTCGATATGTGCCGGGAGATGGCTCAAATGCGAGAAGATAGAGAGAAAAACAGAACCGGTGGAGGACGAGAGATTCCTCAGGAAGGAGAGCCAGATGACCCCGCATAGCCAACAACACCTGCACGCCCGATGAGAGAGTTGCACAACCCTGGTGCAACTCTGACCCACCGATGGATTCAACTACCAACCATTCTGGGAGACTTCAAGCTCCCACCTCAGACCATTCAGCTACTGCCCAGATTCCATGGGCTTGCCACCGAGGAGCCACATATCCATCTCCAGGAGTTTGAGATGATCTGTAGCACGGTCCACTATCGACTCGTGGGCGATGAGACCATCAAGATGATGGCTTTTCCATTCTCCCTCATAGACAGAGCAGCCTACTGGTTAAAGCATTTAGAGAGATATGTGACATCGTGGGAACAGCTCCGGACCGAGTACTTGAATAAGTACTATCCACTCGGCCGGATGAATGCAGCGTGAGCCCTCATCAATAACTTCTCCATGCTTCTCAACGAGCAATTTCATGAAGTATGGAACCGATTCAGAGAGTTGATCGATCGGTGTTTACGTCACGACATATCCAAGCCCAACTTAATGCAGAGTTTCTTTTATGGGATGACACCGAAGTTGTAGGGGCTCATGAACACATCTTATGGGGGATCTTATTTTGCAAAGGATGATGATTAGTTCTGGGCTATTGATGAATCTGTTATTCGTCACTCCAAAAGTAAAAAATAGAGCCTTGTTCCCGAGAAAATAGAGGCATACTTCCTTTTATCTTGCATAAATAACACTCATGCATGCATCCATAATTCATGCATTTTAGCAGCTCATCTGCATTTAAATAAGAAGCCAAAAATCCCCTGTAAAATACCTCTTCATCAAAATAAATTCTTCTCTATAATATATGTATATATCCCTTAATAATAGAGGGAAGAATGCCAAAAATCACCCTTGTAAAATAGCCCAAATACCCTGAGAACCCTTGTACATTTAAACATACATAAAGCCCTCATACAAACCCCTAATTAGGTCTACTCACTCTTAGAATACTACACATTAAAAGACCTTCAAAATGAGACTGATTTCATTGAAATTGGAGCCTGTATGAGAAACTTGGGTTTTTGGATCCTTTTGTATACTACACATGTATATTTATGTATCCTTGTATTTATGTATCATATTTGACCTCATCTCTGTCTTTGGTCAACATGAAACTTGTAGATCTCATGAAGATCTACAACTTTCATGTTTTGAGTTTTTCCAAATTCGGCTTCCTCTTCTCTCCACACGTGTTTCTTTCTCTAGCCATTCACAGCAGGCCACGTGGCGCCCTCTGGTTGCGCCACGCGGCCCGCTGCCCATCGCCTCATCTGCCTGCGCCTTCCACCGTTGGATCTCGCTTGAGATCCAACGGCCCAGGCCTTTCCACGCGTTTCTCTTCTCCTTGCCGTCAGATCGCCCCCACGCTCCATCTGATCCCTCCATTAACGCCGCTCCCTCAGCCAGACACGTGGCGCGCTATGCGCCCTTCGATCGCGCCCTGGACTTTCCATCTCAACTGCAGCTTCTGCATATCTCCTCAGTCGATCGATCAGGCCCTTGATTCCATCTGAGCCATTCCTTAGCGCCTCGCCCTCGACACGCCACGTGGCTGCTCCATCGGCCTTCCGATCACGTGCCTCAGATCTAATCTGGCCCGTCATCTCGCTTTTAGCCCTCCACCGTTGGATCTCCAGATCCAACGGTTGAGCTGCATCGTCAACCTCCGATCGCTCTCTCTCCCACGATCTCGACCTTGCGGAACACGCATCCCTTTCCTATTTTTGGCAGCGCATCTACCACCGCAGACGCCCGCTGACCTCCCCACGACATCCTCCACTCGTCCCTCTCCCTCGCCATCTCCCTCAAGCACCACCATCTCCACCATACTCGCCCCACGACGGCCATCAACTTCGCCAGTCCACCAGCTAAACCATCAACTTCTCCCTATAAATACCCAGCCACCGGCACCGTTCACCCCCATCCGCCACTCTAGAGAGAGTCCTTGAGCTCCAAGCTACTTATTGGTGACAGCAATTGGTTGAATTGTCGAGCGAAGAGAGGTTTCCAACTCCGGCGAGATCCACGGCCGCCACCGCCGTGCTGCAGCCTCCCTCGAGCCGCTGCCTGAGCTCGGGACCCTACCGATCCCTCGAGCGACGACCCTGGAACTCCCAGCTGAGCTCCAATCCCCAGGTAACTCCCTCCATCGTTCTCTGATCTTCTTCTTCTTTTTCTTGCTTTGTCTTCAGTTTTATTTGCCGTAATTGATCACCCTCGTGCCTTCCAATCACCTCGACGAGCTTCGCGTCGAAGCTCCGATCATCGCAGCACCTACCGCACACTCCGACAACGCATACCACGTTCCTCCGACGAGCAGCTCCGCCATTTGGCCGGAGCTCGTTCGCCGGACCACCTCACGCCATTTCAGGCCTCGCTGATCACTCCACTCCCCTCCACGAGCACCTGCACGCCTCGGCTATACCTCTAACCCTTTGCAGGTCCTAAATTATTCATTGGTCGGAGCCTTGCCGGAGCTTCCTTCGAGCTTCATCGACGCCGAGCTTCAGCCTATCTCCAAGGATCTTGAGGCCACCGGAGGCTTCGCCGTGCACTCCCGCTTCTTCCGAGCTACTCGGGAGCTCGAGACGTCCTTCATCGACGCCTGGCGACCGAGGCGGAGCGAGCCCAGTCCCACCGGAGCGCAGCCTTCTCCTCCGCAGTCGGCGGAGGACCATTCAAGACGACGCAGCAGCAGCCGTACGATCATCCGATCGAACGGCCCTCGTTCGGCCACGTATTCCATCACCGCGACCTTCCTCGACCGTTCATCGCGCTTCTGATCCGACGCCTCGCAAGTCGCCACGCATCTTCATCGACATCCCTTGGATCATTTGGATCCGAGGGCCTTCAAGCCGCCACGTCAACGCATCCGAGCCTCGGCCCCCAAGCCTAGGCTCGGGTGACCCGAAGCTGCACCGAGGCTAGACCGAACCTCCAGAAGACCCAAGCCTCGACCCGAGCCTCCGACGCCCTCCGAACCTAGGTCGGACACGTGAGGAGCACGTGCGACCTGGGTTATTTGCACAGATGCCCCTGAAGCTTATGGAAATTACAAAAAGGTCCCTGTGAAGCAGACTCAACGTGAGGAGCACGTGTTTCGTGGAGAAATTGCATCAGAGTCCTGCATGTTATTGGTAATTTCATTTTAGTCCCTGTCAGCATATTTGCTTATTGAAATTTCAATTTCCAGTATTGCATTTACACCCTTGTGTTTGCACGTGTCCATAGAGTACATTGTTCATCATTTTGAGATTCTAAAAATTGCATGTGGTTGGAAATTTTTTCCTCTGCCTATCAGTACACGTGTATGATTTTTGTAGGCATATTTGAATTATTAATGAATTAATGTGTTCATTGTTGACATATTTTGCCCAGTGATGCCTTTTGATTTTTAATTAATTATCCGTGCCTTCAAAAATTATCAAAAATTCACAGTAGCTTAAGGACACCATTTTTAACACACCATAAAAATTTCATAGCATTTTCACGCATATCGAGGCCTAAATAAATTGTTTAGTGATTTTCTTAAATTAATTTTAGTAAATTCATTTCACAGTAAAATTAAGTTCTGTCAATTTCCCTAGGTCCCTTCTCATTAGAGCCACCTAGGGTAATTTTAGTTCTTGAAAAAATTGTGATTTGATATTTATTAAAAATCAAATTCTGAAAATCACTCTTTCTGTTTATTTAATTCACAGTAAATTCATTTTGAGTCGAAAAATTCCAAAAAAATTAGTGTAGGTCATTTTCATCATAAATAACTGTCTGGCCAATTTTCATTATTTTTGGACTTCATTTGATACATCAATTAAATTTAACGTTAAATTGGCTAAGATTTGTCTGCACATGTCTGCATAGAAATTAAAAAGACCAAAAAAAATATATCCCCGAAAATCTTACACTTGGAACCTTGCTTAAATTCATCTAAGGAGATAGATGCCTCCCTGAGATCGACCTTGGACTTCCACCAAGTAAAAAAAATATTGCCGCTTAAAATTAACTTCAGATTAATCCATAAGTGGTTTTTGATTAACCTCTCGTATCCGACTGCAACGAATCATATTAATTAATTTGGACATTAATTTGACCGAATTAACATAGGGTGCGGGAGCGATATCAAAATGGCGCCGTTGCCGGGGAGGCACGGCTTAGGATAATTTTTAGCAAATTTTTGAGTGTTTGATTTTCCTTCCCCGGGTAGTCTGACCCCCGGTTTTTCTTGTGAATATTTCTCTGTCTTGTAAATTTCTGCATTTTTGTGTCGTTCTTGATCTGACCTCAACTTGTTTTTGTGCGAGGGACACCGGAGTCGAAGACGCTTCGAGGATCACGCATTCGAATTTGTTTGAGTGATTTGAGAGAACCTGTAATTTCAATGATTTTTCCACATTTTTCGCATCATTTCTAGCGGTTCCCGTTTGGGTTCTCGCGTGTGTAAAGATAGTGGAACTGTGTCCCGTGTGCTGTGTGGGTGAATTGTAACTTAGCTTGCACTAGCGGCTCCTCGAGCCACTCTAGGACTTGTTTGTGCTCGTAATCAATAGGACCACAGATTACACATAAAAGACGCACCTAGACCGCAGGACTTTGTTCAAATTAAACTGTTCTTCACGCTAATAGAACTGCCTGTCTAGGAGCGGCTTTTCATCGCTTTCATTTGCATGTAGAGTAAAGTTTTCAATTCTGTATTGCATCCTGCATAAAAAAGGCGAAGGGATCACTGTAAGTATTCTCTACTCAGCATAAGCATCATCGATTTCAACTTGCATTGGCTTTTCTCGATTTCCCCCCCTCTGATTTTGTCACTTAAATTAAAAAGGAAATTGGGATTGTCCGATAGGCGTGCTTTGTGGTGGACTAATTGCAGTGATAACTTAACTTTAATCGGGACTGCTAACAGTATTGACCAAAAAAAGGGGAATAAAATCTGAAAATTGTTTGCGGGAGATTAATCCCCGACCTTGTATTCAGGCTGAGTGAGGGTACTTGAGTGTGTGTGAACACCTTAAGGCAGAGCCCAAATCCCCGCCTTCCATATCACGAGCCAACTGATCTTAGCAATTATCACGAGTGGGATATTTTTAAACTCTTTGACAAGTACCAAGTAGCCTCCGCCCTCACAGGTAGATAGGGGCGAACCAGCGGTACTCTGCGACAAGGCCTAAAAGCTTTGTCAGCCTCCGCCTCAGTGCAGGTAGATAGGGGCACGTCATTGAGTCCCCACTCCGGATAGGAGCAAAGAAAGGGAGGATCGACGGTATCTTAGGCGACAGGATAGACAGGGAAGACGCATCCGGCTCTAAGCCGACTTTCCTTTAGGCTGCGTAATCCTTGCTATTTTGGCTTGAATATCACACTTAAAAACTACAAGATAAATTGGACTCAACTTTGAGTTCTTCACTGTGTTGAGTGTGAACCCAGGGTCTTGGATTGTTCTTGTTGCTTGCTTCAGGTAGGAGTAAAATCCTATCTTCTTCCCTCATCAATATGAGTGATTGGGGAGATCTCGATGCACTATTCACTGATCTCTCTATGAGTCCCCCAAGTAACTCGTCTTCCTCGGTCCGAGCGCACCTTGGACCACCCAGAACTCATGACCCTCTTGAGTCCTGGTTTCCACATGCTCAGGGTGGTTACTCTCAAACCAACCCTTTTATCTCCTTCGAGATTACCGAGGAAGATCATTGCCTCGGTAATCCCTTCCTTGATTTGCCCTCTAACACCGGTCTCATTTTCCAATTCCCAGAACTAGAGGACAAGATGTCGCCAAAAGTTCCACCAGATGAGGAACAAATTAAACAGATTCTTGCCCGCCTCGCTGATGCCGAACAGAGGAATGCAGATCTCACTGCACGGATGGGACAAATCATAGCAGCAGAAGGAATCGACCGACCAATGGTCGATACCTATAACCCGGCGGAGAACGAGATTCAGAACTGGTTGGCACCCGCAGTTCCCGCCCAAGCATTTGAGTTGAAGCCCCACTTTCTTAGTATGCTTCCGAAGTTCAACGGAAATCTTAATGAAGAACCATACACTTTCCTCCGTGACTTCGAGTTGGTGTGCAACAATCTTAGCCATCCCAATGTTGGCCAAGATTATATTCGGCTGAAGGCCACCCCTTTTGCCTTAGGTGATAAGGCTGCTCATTGGCTGAAAAATTTAGGGGTGGTATGTACCACTTGGATGCAGTTCAAGGACCTTTTCTTGAAGAAGTTCTACCCTCTCAGTAGAACTAATCAGATGAGAACAAAGATCGCCAGCTTCGCTCAAGGAGCCTGCAAACCGTTCCATGAAGCTTGGGACAGGTTCAATGACTTAGTACAGAAATTCCCTTGACACGGCATTTCAAAGGCGATCTTAGTCCAGACCTTGATCTGTGGTTTAACCCCAGAAATGCAGGGGTTAGTCAGTGCCGCCTGTGGAGGAAGTTATCTGAACAAAAATGAGCATGCTGCATGGAAGATCCTAGAGCAGATGGCAGAAACTGGCAGGTCACAGGCCACAAGGGCCTATCAGTTGTCTCCCTCAATCCTATCCAATGAGACAACTAGAAGGACTGTTGCAGATCTGACTGAGGACCTTATCCCCAGCATGGGGATGATCGCCGACAAGCTTACCATGGTCGAGCAGATCCACAAGAGAGTCGCGGAGATGGAGTCTCTTTCAAGCCTTCCCAAGAAAGTGGAGGAACTCTCTGAAAAGGTAGCTAAGATTAAGCTACCCACCCCTTCTGCACCACCTGTACCTGTACACCGAGTCCATCTTGTACAGGAACAGGCACCGGGGTCTCAGAGTAGCTGGGATCAGACTTATACCCAGCCGAACCATCATGCACCCCCACCAGTGGAAACGGAATATGAGGAGCCTCCGCCTGTATACGAGATTAACAGGCTTTGGTATAGCCGGGACCCGCTAGTCCGGCAAATTGAGATGGGGAAGGATCAGGCACACCGCCCCGCACCAGTCTACCAAGAGACCAAGCCCGTCACAGTCCCGCGATACCAGTCCAGGCCAGATCATGGGTACCAGCCGCAGCAACGCACCTACCAGCAGGGGCCAGCACCGTCCCACCAGCAGCGGTATCGGCATGGCCAGCAGGGCCAATTTAGGACGGCATCAACACCGCAGCAAGCCCAGCCCACCGAATTGGAGTCACTCACCTTGGCGATCCAGACCCTGTCTGATAGGGTCCAACAGATACAAAATGATTACTTGGATATGAGAACCGACATCAATCGGGTTTCTCGTACCCAGGACCAACAAATGGCGCCAAGGACCCCAATTCCCGCACAGGTTCAGGCCAATCCGAACAGCATGCACCAGGGCCAGAACCGACCTCGGGATCAGGTATATTATTCAGATAATTATCTATCTGAACATGAGATCCTTTCGTACGATAATGTTAATCATATGTCCCTCAGTAGCGGAAGGACCGTGACCATACCTGATCGGGCACGGGCACAAAAGGAAGGAACCTCCGAGAATCTACCTGAGGAGAATTCGGAGGAAGAAGAGGAGGAGCATCCCCACCACCATCCCCAGCAGAAGAAGAGGACATCTGAGTCCTCGAAGCAGCATTCCCGCATCCACTTTGAGTCAGACGATACCGATGAGCCCGCACCTCCATCTGAGGAGGACCATCCAGAAGAAGCGGAAGAAGCACCACCGGTTTCGCCCAAGCATTTTCCTGTTTGTCAGAGTCCGAGTCAGAGTCTGTGTAAAAGTCCGAGTCAGAGCCTTGTTCAGAACTCAGTTTCAGCAGCTAATGAAAATCTTTCAGTCCCAGAACCTGAGTTAATAATCCCTTTCCCCCAAGCTCTTAAAGGTGGAAAGAAGAAAATCCAAAAAATCCAAAAAGATGACCCTGAGATGGCTGAATTCTGCAATAAACACATCAAGGTCACAATCCCTTTTGACAAGTTCGTGGAAATAACCCCTGCATTCCAAAAATACCTTAAGGTGAGATGCACACCTACTAGGGTTAGCAGGAAGACCAAAAGCCGTGTTGAGAAACACGTTCTATCAATAGCCACGACTTGTGCAATAAAGAACTCGTTTCCTCGGAAACGAAGAGACATGGGCGCACACTATGTAGAGAGTCATGTTGATGACATTGCGTTTGCACGCACTCTCCTGGACAATGGTTCCTCAATTAACTTAATGCCCACGGCCCTCTATGAGCGGCTTAATCTCGGACCTCTTAGGAAATCTAGAGCTATTCTGCAGTTTGCTGACAAATCCACTAAGAGGTCCCAAGGAGAGTTAAGGAACATTGTGATCAGAGTTAAGGGGCAAGAATACATGGTGGACTTTACTGTCCTGGATATGGAAACCCCTCGTAATTGGAGAGATTCCCAGATTATTTTAGGTAGGCCCTTCCTCAGAACTGCGGGGGCCTTATTTGATTATAAAACTGGGAAGATTCAGTTCCAAACCCCCGGCGGAGATGAGGAATTGGAGATGAAGCAGACGAGATGGCAGAGACCGGACTCCGAATCCAGCACCGAGTACTCTTCTACCGAGACAGACTGTGAATATGTAGACGTAGTTGGGCCATGGAGACAAAACCCAGCCAGCATTAATGTGTCCATCTCCTTTGAAGATGATCCAGTGCATGAGTCAGTCTGCGAGATTCTGAGGAACGAGTACAGCTCTGAACCTGCATCGCCCTACATCTTCGATGACGTAGAGGCCCAGTGGGGCCTGTCAGTCCTTACATCCTTAGGACAATCGGAAGATGAGGATGACGAGTCGGACGAGGTGTTTGCCGATTGTATGGAAAATTTTGACGATCCGACTCCAGAGCCGCGCTTAGTGGCAGCTATTACAGAAAATGATCCATCCACTTCCAACACCGAACCAGATCAGATTGAGCTAGACTTCTTAGATGACCACACTTTACCTGAGCTCAAACCTCTTCCCACAACACTGAAATATGCCTTCCTTGCGGGCCAAGAAAAGAAATTTCGGGTCATTATCAGTTCGCAATTGACCGAGGAGCAGGAATCTCGCTTGCTAGAGATCCTGGAGAAAAATCGCAAGGCAATAGGCTGGAGCATTTCCGATCTCCATGGGATAAATCCCGCTCTGTGTTCGCACCATATTTACTTGGAGAATGAAGCCAAACCCTCTCGTGAATTCCAACGCCGGTTGAATCCAAATTTACGAGAAGTGGTGAAAAAAGAGATAGAAAAATGGTGCGACGCGGGTTTCATTTACCCAATCTCCGACTCTAAGTGGGTGGCACCAATCCATGTTGTCCCGAAAAAGTCGGGAATTCAGACGACCACCAATGAGGACGGAGAGGAGATCGTGACGAGAATACCCACGTCATGGCGCGTCTGTGTGGATTACAGACGCTTAAATGCCGCGACAAAGAAGGATCATTTCCCTCTACCATTCATTGATCAGATCTTAGAAAGATTAGCGGGAAAAGAATTCTTCTGCTTCCTTGATGGGTTCTCGGGCTACAATCAAGTAGCCATAGCTCCAGAGGACCAGGAAAAGACCACGTTCACATGCCCCTTTGGTACCTATGCTTTCAGGCGCATGCCCTTTGGGCTATGCAATGCTCCAGGTACTTTTCAAAGGTGCATGATTGCTGTATTCGCCGAAATGGTCGGCGAATTCCTGGAAGTCTTCATGGATGACTTCTCAGTCCACGGCGACTCTTTTGATTCCTGCCTTAGGAATCTGGACCGAGTCCTCAAAAGATGTTGTGAGGTCAATCTGGTGCTCTCCTGGGAGAAAAGTCACTTCATGGTGACGGAGGGCATAGTGTTGGGGCACGTCATCTCCAAGAGAGGAATGGAGGTTGACCCTGCCAAGGTGGACGTGATCATACGACTCCAGCCACCAACCAACGTAAAACAGTTGCGGTCGTTCCTCGGGCATGTCGGATTTTATCGAAGATTTATCAAGGACTTCTCCAAGATTGCCCGACCGTTAACTGAGCTTTTAGGCAAAGACACGGAGTTTATTGTAGATCACAAAGGTCTTGAGGCCTTTAAGCTTCTAAAAGGAATGATCATGGACGCACCCATCTTACAAGCCCCAGATTGGTCTCTACCTTTTGAGATCATGACGGATGCCTCAGATTATGCTGTTGGGGCTGTATTGGGACAAAGAAGAGATGGCGTCCCGTTTGCAATTCACTACGCAAGCAAAGTGCTTGATTCTGCTCAGCGTAACTATACAGTTACCGAAAAGGAAATGCTTGCGGTAGTGTTTGCCTTGGACAAATTCAGATCTCACTTAATCGGATCCAAGGTAACCGTGTTCACAGACCATACGGCACTACGATACCTAATGGAGAAGAAGGACGCGAAGGCGCGTCTTCTTCGTTGGATTTTGCTTATCCAGGAGTTTGATTTGGACATCCGTGATAAACCTGGAAAGAAGAACGTAGTAGCCGATCATCTTTCTCGTCTCGAAGATCTTAATACTTCCGAGGCTTCCCCGATTCGAGACTCCTTCCCTGACGAGTCGATTTTTGTTATCGACTCACTCCCATGGTACGCCAATATCGTGAACTATCTTGTCTCTAAGAAAGTTCCCGAGGATTGGCCCAAGAGCCAAATCGACCGATTAAAGTCGGACGCTAGACACTACCATTGGGAGGATCCGATCCTTTTCTTTGAAGGACCGGATTGTGTCTGGAGACGTTGTATTCCTCAGGAGGAATACCAGAGTGTCCTTTCTTTATGCCATAGCTTAGAGGCAGGAGGACACCACTCCGGGAAGAGGACCGCATGGAAGGTACTTCAGTGTGGCTTCTACTGGCCGACTCTGTTTCGCGATGCCACCGCCTTCGCGAAGTCGTGCCCAGTTTGCCAGAGGATGGGAGGAACCGTTGGTTCCAAGGATGAGATGCCAATGCAGCCGGTCATCATTTGTGATGTCTTTGACGCCTGGGGCATCGATTTCATGGGCCCATTCCCTGTCAGCCACGGGTTTGAATACATCCTTCTTGCGGTAGACTACCTATCCAGATGGGTGGAGGCTATCCCGACCCGAGCCGCAGACAGCAGAACTGTCTGTAAATTCATCAGAGAGAACATAATCTCTAGGTTCGGGATCCCCAAGATGATGATATCAGACGGGGGTAGCCACTTTGTGAATCGGGAGGTGAAGAAACTCCTGAAGGACTACAACATCGAACACCGTGTCGCGAGTCCTTACCACCCGCAAACCAATGGTATGACTGAGGTGTCGAATAGGGAGGTGAAAACCATATTGCAAAAGCTTGTCCGCCCGGACAGGAAGGACTGGTCTCAGATCTTGGATCAAGTCCTCTGGGCGTATAGGACGGCTTACAAGACACCGTTAGGCACCTCCCCATTCCGAATGGTATTCGGAAAGCCGTGCCATTTGCCAGCAGAGTTAGTGCACAAATCAGAATGGGAAATAAAGAAGGACAACTGGAACACACACCTGGGTCAGAAACAGAGAGACATGGATCTGAATGAGCTTGTGGAAGTCAGAAACCGAGCATACGACAACAGTTTGGTGTACAAGGACAAGGTGAAGCGTTGGCATGATAGATATATCAGACGAAAGACCTTTGTTCATGGACAGAAGGTATGGTTGTTCAATGCTAGGCTGAAGATTTTCCAAGGCAAGTTGAAGTCTAAGTGGACGGGACCATTTGTCGTCCGTACGGTGCATGATAGTGGATGTGTCGAGATCTCAGATCTCGCAGATGACGCACCGACATTCCTAGTGAATGGACAGCTGTTGAAACACTTCGTCGAATCTAATGAGCAGTTAGTCCATGTCGAGGAGATTGTATTCATGCGCGAGACAGATACAGCAGAGTCACATCAAGCCGCGTATGAGACCTTGCAGCAGTGAACTCCAGCCATCCGCAGCATCTCGAAAGATTCAGACCGATTCATCTATATATATCATCATTCTTGTACAACCTACCCTTTCTCCCGCGACTTTAGTAACCCATCCCCGCCTCATCAGATCACTATCTTGGACTATACTTAGGATAACCAAAGCCTAAGTATAGGGGGAAGGGTCACCCAAGTTGATTCACTGTACATCCTCCATCACATTGGTCCTCACACTCATTTCCTTCCGATACTTAGGCTTACCTGAGCCTAAGTATAGGGGGGGCCGATGCCCGCATTGTATATACTCATCCATTTCCCATCTTTTCCGCATCCACCCCAGTTTTGATCGTCTTCTATACTTAGGCTGCCATAGCCTAAGTGTAGGGGGGTGAGATGATTTCTATACTTCTTGGTTCTCCTACGCTTAGCACGAGCTATGTCTTTTTCCTCGCTCTTAGTGCTCTGAGGACATAGCACACGCTAAGTATAGGGGGGCGTGTATATATTACATATATACTTTACCCATAGCTCGTACTTTCACGTATTTTTGTATATATATTACAATAATTACGGGTGGGTAAACAAACAAAAAAAATTTCTTTAATAAATAGGCTTCTTATTTACTCTTCCATATCATCTCTGCATAGAAAAATAAAAAGAGTCTTGCATTTTCATAGCATGACATCTCATCTCATTTGCATAAGTTGCTTATGCAAAGTGAAAAGCTAGTGGGTTCTGGACCAAGTTGTGAGCAGATATTAAGGATGAAAATGACTTGACCTTAATCCACCTAATTTCAGAGGAACCTTATAGGAACTGGAGTTAAGATTTTTCAGGTCAGGTGACTTAATTCTTTAAGTCTCCAAGTCTATGTTCATATGTCATCTTGACAAGCCTGAATAGAGCAATTAACAACACACACATGACTCTTAGAGACAATGGCTTAACATGCACCAGCACTTTACACATGGCTCTCTACGGATGAGGTGATAGGGAGACAGTTTCCTTTAGCATGGGGTAGCATATGAGGGTAGTACTTCTAGGCGGAACCTCTCCTCTTCTTTTAGTGAAGGAAGTGCGTCTCAACTTGGACTAGTGGTGATGAAGGCTAAAGACAGAAGCAGTGGGTTGCAATAAAGCTTCAAAAGAGGGATAGTCTACTGGCTCAAGAGGAAATTTCTTGTATCTATGCTGCACCATGTATATATGGCATGAAAAAAAAAAGAAAAAGAAAAAAAAATGCCAAAAAGAACTCCAAAAAAAGTGGTGGGTCGGATTGAAAATTTAATAACCCCACCGGAGTATATGTAGTCAAGAAAAGCAAAAGCTTATGGTCACCATGTACTTGCAGCGGGAGACTTAGCTACACTGGCTGAGCTTCCAAAAGTCTATACTTCTTCCTCCTCTTCTTGAGCCGGTTGAACTTGAACTTAGAAGGGAATACCCCGCTTCTCGAGGAAAGAGTTGCTAGACCGAGGCATTAGAGTTACCAGGTTGGGGGAGATTGTTTCTTTGTTACTTCTGAGGTGGGGAGTCATTTATCACTTACACTGCATGGAAGGATTCATGGTCATTAGGGTTTGTGTATGTAGACTTGTTCTGATTAGGCGAGTTGAGGAGTCTTGAATAGAAGACTTGTGGAACTTGAAGTCTGTTAAGTCTTAAACTCAGATCCCGATAAGGTTCCGACACATGAGTAATCCAAAGGTCAAGTCTAGCTCTATTTTTAACTTTTTGCTCATGACCTTGGTATGGAACCCAATTTCATTTCACTCTTGCATTTCATTTAGTTGCTCGGGGACGAGCAAGGTTTAAGTATAGGGGGTTGATGAATCTGTTATTCATCACTCCAAAAGTAAAAAATAGAGCCTTGTTCCCGAGAAAATAGAGGCATACTTCCTTTTATCTTGCATAAATAACACTCATGCATGCATCCGTAATTCATGCATTTTAGCAGCTCATCTGCATTTAAATAAGAAGCCAAAAATCCCCTGTAAAATACCTCTTCATCAAAATAAATTCTTCTCTATAATATATGTATATATCCCTTAATAATAGAGGGAAGAATGCCAAAAATCACCCTTGTAAAATAGCCCAAATACCCTGAGAACCCTTGTACATTTAAACATACATAAAGCCCTCATACAAACCCCTAATTAGGTCTACTCACTCTTAGAATACTACACATTAAAAGACCTTCAAAATGAGACTGATTTCATTGAAATTGGAGCCTGTATGAGAAACTTGGGTTTTTGGATCCTTTTGTATACTACACATGTATATTTATGTATCCTTGTATTTATGTATCATATTTGACCTCATCTCCGTCTTTGGTCAACATGAAACTTGTAGATCTCATGAAGATCTACAACTTTCATGTTTTGAGTTTTTCCAAATTCGGCTTCCTCTTCTCTCTACACGTGTTTCTTTCTCTAGCCATTCACAGCAGGCCACGTGGCGCCCTCTGGTTGCGCCACGCGGCCCGCTGCCCATCGCCTCATCCGCCTGCGCCTTCCACCGTTGGATCTCGCTTGAGATCCAACGGCCCAGGCCTTTCCACGCGTTTCTCTTCTCCTTGCCGTCAGATCGCCCCCACGATCCATCTGATCCCTCCATTAACGCCGCTCCCTCAGCCAGACACGTGGCGCGCTATGCGCCCTTCGATCGCGCCCTGGACTTTCCATCTCAACCGCAGCTTCTGCATATCTCCTCAGCCGATCGATCAGGCCCTTGATTCCATCTGAGCCATTCCTTAGCGCCTCGCCCTCGACACGCCACGTGGCTGCTCCATCGGCCTTCCGATCACGTGCCTCAGATCTAATCTGGCCCGTCATCTCGCTTTTAGCCCTCCACCGTTGGATCTCCAGATCCAACGGTTGAGCTGCATCGTCAACCTCCGATCGCTCTCTCTCCCACGATCTCGACCTTGCGGAACACGCACCCCTTTCCTATTTTTGGCAGCGCATCTACCACCGCAGACGCCCGCTGACCTCCCCACGACATCCTCCACTCGTCCCTCTCCCTCGCCATCTCCCTCAAGCACCACCATCTCCACCATACTCGCCCCACGACGGCCATCAACTTCGCCAG